>APFE031698009.1:0-14042 GCA_000404065.3 Pinus taeda | reverse complement strand
TGAGGGAAGATGCATGGATGGATAAGGAGGTAGGATAGGGGCCTGGAGTGACCCAGAAACTGGTGGGTGGAGTGGTGAGAAGGTGTAGAAGGTTGACTTGGCTTGAAGAAGGCTAAGGTAATGAATTAGCAAGTAGGTAGGGTTACGTGGAAAAAGGACAGATGGGAGACGAGGAACCCAACTAGGAGATGGAACAGGTGGCTCAGATGAAGTTTAGGTGGATGAAAGAGTGGTGGAGATGCCCTGCACGGTGTATATTCAACCGAATCAACAAAGTCTTGCAAATGCTCAAAGTCCTAGCTAATCTAGTCTAACTATTAATAACATGAATGAAAAATAGCTTTATTGGAAAGAAAACCATGTACATCAACTATGCAAAGAAACATTTCAGAGATTTAAACCCATAACTAACTTCTACAAAGGAAAACAATACACTAAGGATTGCATGGTCAAGCAAACTAGTGTTTTTGTTGGGGCATCACTGTTTCTTCAATTCCAGCCCTTGATCCAATAGGGATGAGGTGAAACCGAGAGTGTGGTTGTCCCATTTCTTTGGAGATTTTTCTGTTATTATCTTACCAAAACACCTGAAGCAATTCTATTCATAAACAATGATCTATTCTAGCAACACAACTAAATCTTCCTAACAGAAATACATTTCAAATGCATAAAGGGAAACAATGATGCATAAAGGAAAAGTAACAGTACAGAAAGGAAGCCCTAGGCTCTTAGGTTGGGCCTAACCCTAAGAGCTATGGCTCCTATAGAAAACTCAGAGTTGATATAAAATTGGACTGCTTCTCATTATAAAAAAATAGTCATAAGAGTTATGCCAAAAATGGCTACAAGAGAACAAAGTAAATCTAACAGCACTGTGGTGCAAAATATGCAATGGTTTCAAAAGTCCCTTATGAAGGTTGAGGCCTAAACATTTATACATCACGAGGGCCCTAGCTGGCCTCCTCAATCTGTGGAACTCGGCTGTCCAAACTGTGAGTTAGACAGTCCCTTCCAAAATCTACTTGGCTTCCTTCTAGATTCGGTTTTGGTGGCCTTTGGAGCTCGGAGTTGGGGGTGAAGATCCCGAGGAAGGGTTATTTAATGCCATAGACAACCCCACTACGAATGCTCACCTCAGGCTTGGCTGTCTTCTAGCCCATGATTGCTCGGTTTTTCTCCAACATGTGTCAAAAAACCTGAAATGGGCACATGTTAGCCACCTAGGAAGAGTGACTACCCTTATTCGTACAAATGACATAAACATACTAAAAATAATGCATAACCTATGGAAAATGAAGGATTGAACAAGGACTAGACAAGGATAATTAGGCCAAATGAGCCCAACAAGTTACCAATTTTGGGGCCCATCATCATCCCCCTGCTAAAAGGGTTTCTCATCCTCTAAGAAACTAGTCCAGATCCTTGTCTTTCATTACTTTAATTGCCACCCTCACATCCCAGGCTTTTGAAGTAGTGTCCTTCGCACTGTCATGGAATCCGGCCTTCCTTTCCACCTCTTTCCACTGCTTATGCTCTTCCTCTTTTGTGCCTCCTTCTAACAATCCCAAAAGCAAGGGTGGACTTAGCTTGAGGCCTATGCAACTGGCCTAGAGGTTCTACATAGACTTCTTGTAGAGAGGCACTCGTGCCAAGGCCTCCCTCATTCGAGTTGGAGTGTGATATTCCCGGATTTTGAGCCTATGGGACAATGTGTTCCACCTACGGGTGTAAGCATGAGTGGGCCTAATGGTTAAGAGCATGTGTTTCCTCCTAAGAGGTCATAGGTTCAAAACCAGAGGGGGATAGAGTATGTATGCTTTCGTAGACTTAGCAGTCAAAATCGCTGCGCGGAGGTGGGTCCCTTGTCCCATAAACAAGGGGGTCTCATACACCAATTTGGTGTCTAGCTTGGCTGTGACCTTAAAAATGGATATTATTATTATTATTATTATGAACACAATTGTCCCCTAATAATCGCTCCATATCCTCGAAGTGTGCTATGGCCTGGGCTTGGCGATCCATGTAATCTAATAAAGCCTGAGAGTTGGTTGATAGGTGCTGGTGAGTGGATATCAATGTTGTGGGGTCCCTTGGCTCTGCTCTAATCAGTAGTGGTTCATGTAGTTCTCGGTCCATGACATTCCTGACCTCAACTGCTCTCTTTTCTTCGTGGTTAACCATGAGGTCATTGCCATCAGCTGCATGTCCCCTACTGCTGTGTTGGGGTCCCACGAGGTGATGTTTGGAAGGGCCAAATTATGGAGGTAAAAATATGAAAACTTAGCCTTATCTTCCGATGAACTGCTGTTACATAAATCCATGAATTGTTGGGGGTTTTGGATTTGGGAAATACCCCTCTATGCCAATGTGTTGATTTGGAACTGCAGCCACAGATCCCTTAGGTGCAGGCCATAGGATTTGGCCGGCTGCCTACATTGCAGAGCTTCCATTGCCCAACTGGCCATGCAGGCCAGTTGTGCCTCCTTTTCTTGCATCTGCTATTTTAGGGATTGTATCTCTATACCTTCCTGCAATTCCCTTTCTTGTAGCTACCAGTTAAGTTCCTCAAGATTAGCTTGCATCCCTTCTTTTTCTTGAGGTTCTGCTGAGGGGTCCTTGGCTGCTGTGTCCTCTCCTTTTCTCTGTCCCTGTACCTGTAGCTGCTGTCTAAACAGCTCATTCTATTCTCTTAACTTGGCTTGTTGGGAGATTTCCACATGCCTTACTCTTGCCAACTCCCTTTGTGTTTCCTTGAGCCTTTCCTCTAGAGGCCCTATATCTGCTAACCCCTTGGATTTAGCGATCCTCATCCAAGCGTGGGTTTGTACTCTTTCTTCCTCTAATGCTAGAAACAGTGGCACTGTGAACTTTTGAGGAATAATTTTACTGGCCTCCAAAAAGTTATAATAAGAGCCCAGGCTGGGCTGGGGGCTTGGTTCCATGATGACATCGGTCTTCTCCTCCTCCTGTGGTAACTTGGCTACTCTTTCCTCGATTTGCTCAGTTTCTTTCAGCCGAGCCAAAGTTTCCTATAGAATAGCCTTGACATCCTGTAGGGAGGCTTCTGAGTTTAGTTTCTCCATCCTTTCGCTCCATGAGGATGTCTTTGGGCTCCCCCACTCATAAGTAATGGATGCCTTGGAGGGGGACCTATCCTTTGCTGTGGTAGGGGTATCCACAATTGTGATTGGCTCTTTTGATGGAGGCTGGGGTCTGCCAATCGTAATCCTCGCACTCCTTCTCACTTTAAAATACAGAGGAGTCTCCCTCTTTCGTTTCTCTTTTGGCTTGGGAGAGGTACATAGGGTGGCCAGCATAGCTGCTGCCGCCCTAGCTAGAATTTCGGCCGACTTCTCCTTCTGCTGTCCTTCTTTCGGACTTCCTGTAGAAAGTCCTGTAGTGGTTGTTTTCTGGCTTCCTGTAGAAGCCGTTTTTAAACTTCCTGTAGAAATAGTCTGTTGTTTTCTTGTAGAAGCCGAGGGCACTGTTTTAGCCTGCTTGGCTGAGGGGACTTTTTGCTTTAACTTGGCTGAGGTTGCCTTAGGGGTGCCCTTACTGACTTGGACTTTCTCAGTCCTTTCTACCCTTCTCTGTAGTCTTTTCTCCCTGGGTGTTGGTGCAATTTTACCATCCCCTATTTTGGCAGCTTGCCCCTTTTCTTGTGTTCCTTTTTATTCTTTCTTCGGTGTTTTCTTGTCCTTTAACCTTCTTCTCTGCCTGAGTATGCTCCTTCTCCTCACTGCTGGAGGAAGTGAGCTCCTCGGCCAAAACTCGGATGTCATCATCCTTCGACATATTCCGAAAAATTTCCCAGGAGAGAGGGACAGTGAAAGTGTGGAGTGAGTCTTCCACGAGGAGCTTGATAAGTCCATGATGGGCTAGCTGGTCTGGTGTCCCCTCTCTCAGTTTGGTGGCACACTTAATCATGGACTGTAGGAGGAAGTAAGGAATGCTCAATTTTTGTTCTGAGGGTAGGTCCATTTGGTACCTGAGTTCTGTGAGCAACCGGAAATGATAGCCATACACGATGCTAAATTGCCCCTCACACGTAATATACTTCATAATTCGGAGGCTGACTTCACTCCAAAACAGTTGTAGGCTAGTTCTTCGAACTCCATTCTTGTCTTCTGAAAATTGTTCCTCTGGCAAGAAGAACTATTTTTTAGCTTTCTAACCCAAATTTCTCTCCTCCTTATCCCAGGGTACCCCCATTGGTAGATCAGTTACTCTGCTGATGAGCTGTGGGGTGAGTCTGAGGGTCAATACTCTAAAGTTGACAATGGTCAATGTCTTTGACTTCGGCTTCAGGGACCTGAGGAATTCTTCTGCAATTTCATCATCGTGACCTTGAAGCTTGTCACAGAATGACATCCAGTGTGCATGGGAAAACAAGTCCACCACCTCAGGGGTTTCCTGTAATTTCTTGGAGTCCGAAGGTTCTTTTCTAATGAACCCTCCCGGCATGGTAAAAACTCTGTGTTTGTTCGCGCTTTTAAGCAGACAGGGAGTTCTGGGTGTATTTCCTTCTCAGAGAATAAAAAAAGATATCTTTGTGTCAATTACCCTGTGCTGAACTTGCCTGCTCGTATACAGAAGGAGGACTTCGGGATTTTTCTACACAGAGCAAAGAGCTACGTCTCCATTGTACACACAGTCATATAAAATTTACAATTTTTACTGGTGCCTTGACAGTGTCTCAATTTCTACAGAAGGGATTTTAATTCAATCGTGGAGGAAATCTCGCATGCAGACCACGAAGACAATTTCAGGCAGCGATAAGAAAAAGGCTTTTGACTTCACAGACAAGTTTGCATTCACATTTCCCTACCCCCCTCAATACGTCGAATTCACCACCTTTGGAATTATTTGCATGGGAAAGTTATGTTCAGGCCTACCTCACTGAAAATTGCCACCCTCGACGTGAACAGTCCGCGCTGCTTTGTATGCTGGGTTTCCTATAGCGCAGCTTCCTATAGAAATCGTTCTCGGCTTCTGGAGGATGTTACGGTGGTGTAGGACTAGTCTAAGCGATAGCAGGACATTTGAACAGACCGAGAACTCGAGCTAACAACTTGCAGAGGAGGAAGACGTGTACTCGGCTGCAAAAAAATTGTGAGCATAAATGATTGCAGTGCATCATAAGTTATTCAACTGGCCGATTTTGAAATGCTGCGGAATTCATGGTGCGGGGGTGAGTTGTCCCTGCTGATCCGTTGGCTGACGTCATGGCTATCTTTCCCCAGCGTGTCCCTGACTGCCAAATTCTTCCCTCTGCATTCACCACTGCCATTCCTGTCATACCGCCGCTTCTCCCCGACTGGACACTTCCCATGTGTCAATTACCCGACTTTTTGACATAACCAAGCCCATTCGGATCCTACGAGGCCACCTGACTGGCTGTGGTGGCTAGTTGAATGGCAACCTGACTTGTTCAATCCCTCCATTCTCACAGTCATGCACATTTAGAGTATAGCTTATGTAATTTGACGAAATAAGGTTCGGCACTTACATGTGCGGCTGTGGACGTTGTTTTTTCAGGTTTCGGGATGAGGAATGCTGGATCTGCTTGCTGTTGCATCGTGCACAAGTGCTGGAGCTCCTCTTCATTGGCTGCTGCTAGCTACGAGACTTTGAGACCCTTTTCCCTGGTGGTGAATGTTGCATGCACCGGTTTCGTGAGCTGCTGGTGTCTTCATGGTATGTGCTCCAGCTGGATCAACTGCTACAGGATTCCTGTAGGATATCTTGTAGCCGTTTCTCCTTCTGGGGTGCATGCTGAAATAAATGGAGTCATGTTCACAGGTGAAGGGTCTTGAGGTTGCCATGAGAGGTGAAGTGTGCGAACCTCAGAATGCCTTATTTTTTATTTGAAAAAAAACAAATTTTTATTTGAAAAAACAGGGTTTTGGTATGCATGTGCAGGTATATTCGACCAGATGGGAGCAATGGTGGTGAAAGGAGGTGAAACAAGTGGAGGATGGAAGAAAAGAGTGGTTTCATGCCTCCTCAATGGGCTTCAAGCTTCAAATCCTTCTCCATAATCGATTTTGGCCCGCCCAAAAGCTCTACAGGATGTTTCCTGTAGAAATATAGAACTTCCTGTAGAAATTCTTGTAGCTTCCTGTAGAAGGCTGAACCATGACCAGATTGTGTCCAAACCTTGGAAAACATGAGTGTTCATGGAGGGAGTGTATGTGAGGCTACTTGGTAGCTTGGTAGGGACCCTTGTCCTTGAGTTGAGAGGCCTCCTTTTTGCACTGTGTTCCTACAACCTGCAACACTTTCCAAAGATTAAGCTTGTTTGTTTTTCCTCTGTTTCTTCCTTCTTCTTCTTCTTCTTCTTCTTTTATTTATTTATTTAAGAGATAGCAGAAGCACCTCAATGAGGTTTTCACCCCTACTATCTGCCTTGGGCGCCTCAGAGAGGTTTTCACCTAAGGATCATTTTATTCCAATTCTTTTTTCAGAGAGACAACAGGAGCGCCTCAATGAGGTTTTCACCCCTACCATCTGCCTTGGGCAGCTCAAAAAGGTTTTCACCCAAGGATCTTTTTTTATTGCATTCTTTTTTTATATATATATATTTTTCTTTTGATACATAATGATTCTCAGGGTGTGCCCAAAACAGAGGCAGAACCCTTCTCTATGACCAGCACTGACTTTTCCGCAGTTTTGATAAACTCTTGCCTCGAAAGAGGTTTCTTGTATATCTTTAGTCGATGCCCATTGACGAGCATGGGGATGGCTTCTTCATCAATAGTCTGAATAAGGACAAAACCATTTTCATTACACTTTTACACTGCATATGGTCCTAGCCATCTTGTCCTCAGCTTCCCTTTGAAATCCTTATGTCTGGAATCATACAGCAGCGCCCAATCTCCTGGCTAGAATTGTTTGTCATTGAGGTGTCGGTCATGCCATACCTTCCTCTGAAGTTGAATCACTTCTGAGTGGAGGAGGGCCTGCATTCAGTGTTCATCTAACCCATTCAGCTGCATTAACCTTTCTTGTTGAGCATGGGTAAGATCTAGGTCCAGCTGAGCTGCCATCCTCAATGTGTTGTATTCAAACTCGATTGACAACAAATCTCTCTTCCCATAGACCAGATCATAGGGTGTGAAACTAGTTGTGGTCTTCCAAGTGGTGTTGTAGGCCCAAGTGGCCTCAACTAGGCGATCTGCCCAATCCTTTCTACTGCTGCTCACCACCTTAGTCAAAATCCCTTCTAATGCTCTATTGGTGACTTCCACTTGCCCATTTGCTTGAGGTGATATGGGGTGGAAGTCCTATGCTTGATCTTGTGATGAGCAAGCAAGTCTTCAATCAATTTGGAGGTGAACTGGCTTCCTTGATCGGTGACTAACTCTCTTGGGTAGCCAAATTTGTAGAAAATGTTTTCTCTTAAAAACTCAACCACCTTTTCTTCTGTTGCTGTTTTGATTGCCTTGGTTTTTGCCCACTTTGTCAGATAGTATGTGCACACAATGATGTAAGACTTTTGCGTTGAAGGAGGGTTGATAGGACCCAAAAAATCCATACCCCACTTCTCAAATGGCTCAAGAGTCACTTGAGGTTGGAGAGGCATTTCGTCCCTTGGAGTCGGTTTCCCCATCCTTTGGCATCGGTCACATTGGGTGATATATCTTCTGACATCTTGATGAAGAGTGGGCCAATAGTAGCCTACCTATAGAATTTTGAAGGCAGTCCTCTTGGCTGCAAAATGTCCTCCACAAGGCCCATCGTGACAGGTTAGGAGGATGTCAAAGACTTCCTCCTCCCTTACACAACGCCTTAAGATCTGATCAGGGTCAAGTTTGAACAAGTTGCCCCCGATCCAAGAGAATGAGGCACTCTTCCTCACGATTATGCTCTTCTTCTTTGAGGATAGATGCGGAGGGAACTGTGCTGAGACCAGATAGTTTGCTATATCAGCAAACCACGGGGAGAGTACTGAGATAGCAAACAGATGCTCATCTGGCATCTGGTCATCCACTGTTCCTTCTTCACCTGCAGGCAAATCTAATCTAGACAAGAAGTCAGCAACAACATTTTCTTTACCTGGTTTGTCAACGATAGTCAAATCAAACTGTTGCAACAAAAGTAACCATCTAATAATACGAGCATTCACATCAGGCTTATTCATTAAATATCTAATTGCAGCATGGTCAGTATGTAGAAATGTTTGATAGACAATGATGTAGTGTCGGAACTTGTTTAGGGAATGGACCACGACCAGGAACTGTTTCTCAGTTACCGTATAATTCATTTCTGCCTTGGATAAGTTTTTACTGACAAAGTATATAGCATATGGAAGTTTTTCTTCAACTTGTCCTAAGGCTGCCCCTATGGCTTTGTTTAAGGCATTAGTGTGGATGTGGAAAGGTAGGGCCCAGTTTGGGCCTCTCAGAATTGGAGTGGACACCAACTTATCCTTCAATTCATTCAGAGCCCTCTGGCAGTCATCAGACCATTTAAACTCAACATCTTTTTCTAAGAGGCCAAACAATGGCGAGGCTAGCTTACTAAAGTCTTTAATAAATCTTCTGTAATATCCCGCTAAGCCTAGGAAACTCCGAGCATCTCACCTTCTGAGGAGGTGGAACCTTTTTGATGACATCAATTTTACTGGGATCCACCTATAATCCCTGGCGAGAAATGGTATGACCTAACACGGTCCCTTCAGTCATCAGGAATTCACATTTTTCATGGCCGAGGGACAGGTTCATCTCAATGCACTTGCTCAAAACTTTTCCCAGGTTGGAAAAGGCTTCTTGGAAGCTAGACCTGTAAGGAGTAAAGTCATCCATATAGATTTCCACCGAATCATGGACCAACTCGGCAAAGATGCTTAATACAGCTCTCTGGAAAGTGGCAGAGGCATTACATAGCCCAAAGGGAAGGACGCGGTAGGCAAAGGTACCCCATGGACAAGTGAAGGTGGTCTTATCTTGGTCCTTCGGGCTGATTTGGATCTGATTATACCCGCTAAACCCATCTAGGAAATAGAAAAACCTCTTCCCTGCCAGACCATCCAACACTTGATCTATGAAAGGTAAAGGGAAGTGGTCTTTCTTGGTGGCTTTGTTTAGTTCTCTGTAGTCCACACAGATTCTCCATTTCCCATTTTTCTTGGGTACCAACACCAGAGGGGAAACCCATTCGCTATCCAAGATGAGGTAGATGAATCCTGCATCCAACAATTTTTGCACTTCTTCTTTAACAATGTCCTTGAGGGCTAGATTCATTCTCCTCTGAGGTTGCCTAACTGGTTTACAGTCCTCCTTAATGTAGATATGATGGGTACAGACCGAGGGATGGATTCCCTTCATTTCCTTGTAGCTCCAGGCAAAAGCCTCCAAATGGCGGGTCAAGATGCTACATAGCTCCTTTTCCTGAGAGGGAGAGAGAGAGAGGAGCTTATCTTCAAAGTCCTCTCAGGGCCAAACTCCACATTCTTAACTCTGGTAGTGGTCAAATCAGTCGCACATAGGTCCACTAAAGCATTGGTCTGGGTATCTTCCACCAACTCTTCCAAGGATAGTGCACCAGGGGGAGGATTTTGGATTAAGTTCTCAATCAAATCATCCTCGGTTGGAGGACCTCCCTGGTGGCCTCTACTATGCATAATGGTGCAGAGTAGACCTCATCCTCTTCTCCTTCTTCCAACTAGAGGGGTAAGTCATGTTCTAGCAGAGGTTGGGCAGGAAGGTATAGGACCAGCTGTTTGGACATAGGCCCATTTTTTATGGTCATGCTTCTAGCTCAACAACTGATGTAAGCATCTGCAGTAGCTAGCCAAGGCCTTCCCAAAATGAGGGGATATCCTGTGAGTTTTGCCTTTGTTGACGGACCAAAATGTTCGCAGGGTATTTCCAGGAGTCAACAGAGACCAAGACATCTTCCACAATCCCTTCGGGAGTCACGGTGGAGCGGTCTGCCAATTGCAGCTTTGTCGAGGTCTTCCTTAGGGAACTCCGAAGGTTGAGCTTAAGCATGGTGTCCTTGGTCATCACATTAATGGTAGCCCCTAGATCAATCAAAGTGTGGGGTATAATGGTGCCATTGATGTGGACATCAACTACAGGACTCCCAGGGTCCAAATACGTTGGACAGATTACTTACCCCAACATGAGATCGGAAAATTGTCCTATGACATTGATGGTTGAGGCATCTTTCTTTCGCCTGCCTGGGTGCCTGAAACACTTCTCCTTAATCAATTTTTTGTATATCGGTACATCTTTTATGGCCTGGAGAAGTGGTATTTCACACACAACTGCTTGAGTTCTCCCAGAAGCTCAGTCTCCTCTGGGTTGGGTTGCGTGGTTACTGTTAGCTGCTCATGAAAGGGTGGAATGGCTTTGGGTTCACTTTCATGTTTCTCTTCCTCCTCCTCTAGGGGAGGAGGCGCTCTGGAAGGACCTTCCCAGATTGCAGGTTGATCTCCTGGATCTCCACAACATAGGTAGGGCATGTTGTTTCCCTAGTATATACCTACTGGGCATGTCTGTTGTTGGGGTTCGGGTTCAGTTGAGCAGGCATCTGGGGTTGTCTTGGAGGAGCAAGAGGTAATGGTTGTGGTTGAGCCGATGGTGGAGGCAGAATGGCGGGAGGAGTGTTGTGTTGGGGCCTCCACCTCGGTTGAGGTGCATTCCACTGAGGTTGTGGCTAGGCATGAGAGTGAAACGAGTGAGAAGGAGGTTGAGTGTGGTATGGAGATGGATAAGACCACGGAGGAGGTGCGGACCATGAAGGATGAGCAGGGGGGCCCCAAGAAGGTATATGAGTGGATTGGTTTGGGTTGTAATAAGCTTGGGATGTCCCTTGCATCCCCTGCTGATAAGGTCTGGTTCCATGTGGCCTCCTTTGGTTGAGGAAGTAGAGAGGTTCAGTAGCCACCTCAGTCCCTAGGTACATGGCTTTAAATCCCAGCAAGGTAGGGCATTGGTTGGTGGGGTGGTCTTCCTCACGAACAAAACATACCTCCACTGAGTGCAATGGGCACTCATTCCTTGGATGCTTCCTCATGCATCTAGGACAAAAAATGGCCAAAGCCCTCTCAGCTTCTTTCTTTTGCTGAATTTGGAAGGTATCAAGTTGCATGGCAATAGTCTGTCTCATTTCGCTCTTGAGGTCTTCCATCTAGTTAGCAAACTCATGCTTGGAGAAATAGGTACTAGCTGAAAGATGATTCCCCCTACCTCTCTTTCGAGCCGCCCTAGAATGGTTTCTAAACACGGTCTTTATGTCGTCGTAAGGTAGTTGGTAAATGTCTCCTCCAGCCAGCATGTTAAGGGTGTCCAGAAGGTCTTCAAGGACACCTCGGAGCAGAACCAGCTTCAGAGATTCCAGGTCAAGTGTGCACCTGGCCCGTTTAAAACTGAGTTGGAACCTTTCCTCGTAGTCTTCTAAAGATTCATCGCTTCCCATGGTCATCCGAAAGATTTCTCCCTTAGTTTCCTTGGATCTACAGTAGTCCCGATACTTGGTATTGAAAGCTTGCTGCATCTGAGCCCAAGTGGTGATACTGTTTCTAGGTAACCCCATGAACCAGCGTAATTCCGTGTCCTTGAGGGTAGAGGGAAAGAGTTTCAGCTTTTACTCATCCTCAGCATAGTCATAAGTTCGACAAAAGACAACAGACTCAAACAGAAAGGTATCGGGGTCTTCAGTAGTCAGTCCATGGAAGTGAGGTAGAGCAGGGGACTTATGTTTTTCATTTTCATGTCTCCATTGGTCTCTCGGATGGGAAAGGCACCTTCTATTCTCTCATCTTCTCTTCTACCGTTTCTGTTTTCAGCCATGGCTTCAGATGGAGTGTTCCCTAACTCTTCTTCTGTTATAGGATCTTCGTATATCTTAGGAGGTTCACCTATAGGTTCTTCTGGCTCACTGTCACCAGAGAAGAGAGAAGGTTGACTCAGTGATGTGGTGGGGGTGTTGGGTAAGAATTTGCCGGTTTTATCTCTGTTCCTACGAGGCATGAAATGGAAAGAATTTTTTGATTGCTTTTGCTTTTTTTCTCTCTGCTGGTACCTACAAAACTAAAATAGATTGGATTGCAACTAACTATTTGCTGAAAAGAAAATGCGGAATTGAAATGAAAGCAGGAAAGGACTAATCTATTTTTCTCAAATGAAATTGCAGGAATGAAGTGTTAAGCTATGCTTGCAAAATTGAAATTGCGGAATTGAAATGCTAAGATATGCTTGCAGAATTGAAATTGCAGAATTGAAATGCTAACCTACGCTTGTAGAATTGAAGTTGCGGAATTGAAATGCTAATCTATGAAAGTAGGAAATGTCTATTCTACTTTTGCGGAAATGAAATTGCAGAATGGAAATGAAATAAACTAATTAGCAGAAGGTTGTACGAAAAAATAGAAGAAAAGCAACAATCACCAATACTCTGACGCTTCCCCGGCAATGACGCCAAAAAGATGGTGCGCTCCAGTATTGCAGCAATAATGTTCCAACTCCTGGGACTCGCTTCTTTTCTTTTATCAACCCAGTCGTTCGTAACAAACTTGGAAGCGACGGTGCTGTATGCACAAGTACTAGCTCTTGTCACAGCTGTCACTTGGTCAGCTGGCACAAGTCCGCTAGGAGCTTAAGCCAACTTCTATGAGCTCTTAGAAGAAGCTTTGTAATTTATGGATGAAAGCTAATTCGAAGAAAGCTAATCTATTTGCGAAAAGAGATTGAAAATCTGGAGAAAAGCGCAAACCCTAGCAAACCCTAATTCTACCAGCTAGTCCTACTGATACAAGGATGAGCATACAAACTATTGAAAGAGATGCCATTACTTCTATGAAGGTAAAATACATGTGTCTAGACTACCTCTGTCCTAAGAAAACATCTTTTTGTAATTTTGATTAAGTTGTCAGTTTTATCTTGCATATGCTTTCACTGTTCTTTAATGTGCAGGGGTTGATCAAGGAGGAGGAATGCTTGGAAAAGGTTGGGAAGGTTCAGAGAGGATCTAAGGAGTCCCCAACACCCTTCCAGAGAGTTTCACAGACTTTGGCTATCAAGAAACCTGATTTGTGAGCTTTTACAGGAAGTCTGCAGGGGTTCTACAGGATGTTCAGAGATTTCTACAGGATGTTCAGAAATTTCTACAGGATGTTTAAAAAGTGGATTTTAGAGGATGGGTGACTGAGGGAAGATACATGGTTGGATAAGGAGGTAGGATAGGGGCCTGAAGTGACCCAGAAACTGGTGGGTGGAGTGGTGAGAAGGTGTAGAAGGCTGACTTTGCTTGAAGAAGGCTAAGGCAATGATTGAGCAAGTAGGTAGGGTTACGTGGAAAAAGGATAGATGGGAAACGAGGAACCCAGATAGGAGATGGAACAAGTGGCTCAAATGATGTTTAGGTGGATGAAAGAGTGGTGGAGATGCCCTGCACGGTGTACATTCAACCGAATCAACAAAGTCTTGCAAATGATCAAAGTCCTAGCTAATCTAGTATAACTATCAATAACATGAATGAACAATAGCTTTATTGGAAACAAAACCATGTACATCAACTATGCAAAGAAACATTTCAGAGATCTAGACCCATAACTAACTTCTGCAAAGGAAAACAGTACACTAAGGATTGCATGGACAAGCAAACTAGTGTTTTTGTTGGGGCAGCACTGTTTCTTCAATTCCAGCCCCTGATCCAATAGGGATGAGGTGAAACCAAGAGTGTGTTTATCCCTTTCCTTTGGAGCATTTTCTATTATTATCTTACCAAAACACCTGAAGCAATTCTATTCATAAACAGTGATCTATTCTAGCAACACAACTAAATCTGCCTAACACAAATACGTTTCAAATGCATAAAGGGAAACAGTGATGCATAAAGGAAAAGTAACAGTACAGAAAGGAAGCCCTAGGCTCTCAGGTTGGGCCCAACCCTGAGAGCTATGGCTCCTATAGAAAACTTAGAGTTGATATAAAATCAGACTTCTTCTCATTATCAAAAAATAGTCATAAGAGTTATGCCAAAAATGGCTACAAGAGAACAAAGTAAAGCTAACAGCACCGTGGTGCAAAATA
>APFE031698008.1:149594-191116 GCA_000404065.3 Pinus taeda | reverse complement strand
TATAGAAAGGAGGTTTTGTCATTTGAATCATCAAAGAATCATTCATTTGTGTAATGTAAAGGAGGTTGCCCCCTCGAAAAGGCTGAATTCTAAGGCGTTGATCTATCTTTTCTATCTTTTTGTGAGTTGGTTTCATAACATACATGAGTTGATTAGTTATGAGTGATAGTAACTTGTTTTTTTATGCATTATGGTCATATGAATGATGGTTATTATGATTGTTTTATGCTGATGTTAATATGTATATATGTATGTATGTATGTTGTTGTCTGACAGGGTCGTTAGGAATCATTCTTGTAAGGAATGATTGCTTATGCAGGTGAATGGCATGAAGAGTCAAGTGGGAAGAGTAGTCCTGACAAATCTACGAGGTCGGTACCATGTGGTTATGAATTGATATTATGTGATTATGCTATGTTTATGTTATGGGCATGCTATGCTGAGGGATAGATCAACAGAATGAAAGTATTATTATCTCTGGCATGCTAGGACAAGCATGGATGGTGGAAAGACGCTACAAGTAAGGTTTCCTGGTAGAGTCAGTGTGTGGTCTATGGATGTGTAGTACTATTGTTGTATATATGTTGTAAATGTTGCACCTATGATGTTGTGTGCATGTAGTGTTGTGTACATGTTGTCTGTGTAGTGTTGTGTATATATGGTGTTGTGCGCATGTTGGATATGCAGTGCTACGTACATATGGTGTTGTGCGCATGTTGGATATACACTATTGTGTACATATGCTGCTTTGTGCATGTTGCATATGCGATGTTGTGTACATATGGCATGGTGGTGCATGTTGTACATATGGTGCTATGTACATGTGGTGTTGTATGTATGATTGTGTAGAAATTTTGAATAATTTAACACATATTCAATGGAGATTATCCTGATCATGTACTATTGCAGAAAACATACACAATACATAAGCTCCTCTACGTTGATCATCAATATAGCAGCATCAATAACAATAAAACATCAAGAGCATTCACACATTAACACAGTATGTATCCCGGGGAAAGCATCTCGCTAAAAACCCCAACTATCTGTATATTAATGATTGAGTCATGTAACATTACACAACATAATACTTCTCATAAGTATCTCCACCTCTGTTACACACAATACAACTCAGATCTGAATCAATCACTGGCTCAAATCTCCTTCGCTGCTTGCCTGCCTCCGCTGCTCAATACCTGCTCAAGAACTGATGATAATTCCAAGGCAACCACGTATTTACTTGGCAAAATCACGTGACCACAAGCTACAATGTGGGCAAATACGTGGGCAAACTCATTGGCATACTCAATCCCTTGATTGTGCAAGATCTGATGCACAACTATAGTCACAACTGATAGCAATCTGATTCTCTAGCACCTGTCCCTGCTGAACTGAACATGCACTGACATGCAACTGAGTTAACTGATGTATTCATTAGTTGTATTATGAGTTAATAACATGTGAATTAATTAATAACTAATTCACCCAACTCATCTCTAGTCTATTTGCCAGTTAGACTAAATACAACCAGTTTAACAAAGCTAAACTGAACACAACTCCATCAACTGCACCTCCAGTCTACTAAACTCAACTCACTTGAGTTCTAACTGAAGTCCTGCATGCAAATATTAGTCATCCCATAGGTAACCACGTATTTCCTTCTGGGATCTGCATGTACCACATCCGTAGCTCATCCTCAAGTGCTCCAAGAGAATAAGACAAAGTTTATAGTCTAAATATTATTATGAGCTAATAATATTTGACTGTTCTATATTTAGACTGAGCAGTCACTCCGCTGTGATCTAAAAATAGAAGTCCATCTATTTTTCCCAATTTGACCAATCATCCATAAACAACAACCTGCAATCCATAGACATGATCCATATGTCTAAAAATAGACATAGTCTAAAAATAGACTTGCGCCAAAAATAGCCTGCGGGCCCACTTAGTGAAGGCGACTCTTTTCACTAAGCTCCATCATCTTGTTGCAATCTCAACAATCAGCAACCCCTATCCTGCCTCGGTGGTACTTGAATTTTCTCCTCGTGAGAGCCTTCGTTAGAATATCAGCATCCTGATCCTCCGTTGGAATGTACGAAAGTAACATGATCCTCCGCTGCACACAATCTCTGATATGATGGTACCTTATGTCAATATTTGTAGATCTATCATGAAATACAGGATTAGCCGAGAGTTTAATGTAACTCTAGTTATCACAGTAAATCACAGTAGGATCCAAATGAGAACCGAACAAACCAACTAGGATCTTCCTCATCCATATAGCCTCGCATGCAGCCAAACTTGCTGCCATATACTCGGCCTCCGCTGAACTGAGTGCCACGGATCTCTATTTCCTGTTGTACCAAGAAAATGCTGTCGATCCAATACTGAAGACCCCTCTTGATGGGCTCTTTCTGTCCGTTGGGCTCCCTACCCAATCTGCATCCGTGAAGCCATATAGCTTCACCTCATCCTCCTGTCTGTACCACAAACCATATCCCGATGTGCCTCTCAAGTAGCGCAATACATGCTTGCCCGCCTTCCAGAAGAGCTTGGTAGGATTAACCATAGCTTGTGAAAGCTGGTTAACTGCATAGCATATATCAGGTCGTGTATTGACCAAATACATCAACGACCCCACCAACTGTCGAATAAACAGTGGCATCCACTTCTCCCAAAGTGGAATCCTCCTTCCTCCAACCTCCAGGAAGAGGAGTATCAATAGGCTTGCAGCCATGCATGTTGAACTTCTCCAGTATCTCTCGAGCATACTTACCCTGAGAAACAAACAGTCCACCATTGCGCTACCATATTTCCAATCCTAGGAAATAGTGAAGGAGGCCCAAGTCCTTCATCTCAAACTCCTTAGCAAGATCATCCTTGCATGAATGTATCAACAGCTCATCACCCGTTAGAATCAAATCATCTACATACAGTATAATGATAAGCAACTAACCCTCCACCACAATCTGGCATAGGTTAGGATTCACCTCGCTCTTGGAGTATCCAAGTCTGGTGAAATAGCTGTCTATCCGTGTGTACCAAGCACGTGGTGCTTGCTTCAACCCATACAACGCTCTCTTGAGGCTGCACACATGCGACTCACTGCTGAAGACCTCAAAGCCTTCGGGCTGCTCAATGTACACCTCCTCCTCAATGACTCCATTGAGGAACACAGTCTACACATCCATCTGATGAATGTGCCATCCCATCTGCGCTGAGAGACCAAGAATCATCCGTATGGAAGAATACTTTGCGACAAGTGCAAAGGTCTCCTCATAATCGATCCCCTCTATTTGTGAAATGCCTCGGGCAACAAATCTTGCCTTGTACTTCTCCACACTCTCGTCAGCTGCCTGCTTAACTTTGTAGATCCATCTTGAACACACCACTGATTTCCCTTCCAGTCTAGGAACAATCTCCCATGTTGTTTCTGACAATCGAATCATACTCTTCCACCATGGCATCTACCCATGCGGGATCCTCCACAGCTTCCTTGAAAGAGGATGTCTCAGTCACAACACACTTGCTCATAAGATCCATGTATCCAGTGTACCAATTAGGTGAGTTTCTCTGTCTACGTTGGGTTGTAGGTGGTCCTACAACTTTCTCTGCATCTTGAGCCAGTCGCTCAGCTTTTGTCAAGCACTTTCACCCTCTGATGGTTGGTGCTGCTTGAGTGGTCTCTTCCACTCCATGAACCTCGTCCTGTGGCTGATCCACGTCTTGAAGCTCATCCTTAGGAACTAACATCTCTTCATCTGCATGCAAGTGTAGCTCCCTCTCAAGCAAACACTTCTTGGCTTTCTCCTCCTGAAATTTTATATCCCGTCGCACAACAATTTTACCATTGTTTGGCAAATAAACATGATAGTTGTGGGGCGTACCAGTTTACCCCACAAATATCCCAACCTCTGCGGTTAGCTCCAACTTCTTCCTGGCATCCTTCATCACATGCATGTAAACTTTAGCACCAAAAAATCCTCAAATGAGAAATATCAGGCCTCTTACCATAATAAGGCTCCTCGGGTGTACTCATGCCAAGTATCTTATGAGGACAACGGTTCTGCACATAAACTATTGTATTGCATGCTTCCGCCCACAAGTGAAGGGGTAGGCCCTAATCATGCAACATCGCCCGTTCAGAACCCACAATCGTTCTGTTCTTCCATTCAACTACCCCATTCTACTGTGGGTTATGGGGAGCTATGAGCTCTCTTCGAATCCCTTCTGCCTTGCATAAATCCTTGAACTCGTCTGAGATGTATTCACCACCATTATCGCTCCTAAGAACCTTCACCTTCTTCCCCGACTCCTTCTCGACCAGTGCTTTGAATTCACAAAACTTTGAATATGTCTTGGTCTTCTTCTGCATGAATAAGATCCAGCACTTACGAGAGAAATCATCAACAAAAATCACATAATACCTATGTTTTGTTGTCGAAGCAACTGAGAAAGGTCCACACACATCTATGTGAATTCTCTCAAGGATCGTCGTGGAGCGACTATCCTTCTCTTGAAAGGTGGCTTTCACAAACTTACCCAAAGTACACCCCTTGCACTAATCTGACTGCGCAAGTGTACCTTTAGGAAGCCCTGTAGTGATCTGCTGCAGTATCTTCAAGGCTCCATGGTGAAGGTGACCCAATCTCCTGTGCCACAACTCGCCATCATCCCGGCTCACCAATCCTTTTGCCTTGCCTACCATTGCTGCGCATCCATCTACATGCAACTGATAAAGGTTCCTCACTCGAACCCCTATCTTCCGGGTCTCACCAGTTGTCTTGCTGCGCAGGAAGGCCTTTCCCTCGCTGAAAAACAACATCATACCCCTTGTCTTCTAACATCGCCACTGAGATGAGATTCTTCTTCAATCCTGGAACATGCATGACTTCCTTCAATACAAAGGTTTTACCAGACTCCCTCTCAAAGGAAATGGTACCGATACCGGTCGCACTGTATCTACCATCATCGCCCATCTCGATGTGCACTCCAAGATCTTTGTCCTCCAGATCAGAGAAAAAATATCTATCTCCCGTCATGTGAAAAGACGCACCACTGTCCAAGAACCACACTGATCCCATCACACTTGAAACCAAACATGCGATCAATGAAAAATCAAGCTCAAACTAAGAAGCTAAGGCCTCTCCCCCTGCAGATCCAGCAGCTTGCTTGTTCTTCTTCTTCTGCGGACAATTTGTGGCATAGTGTCCGTGCTTGTGACAGTGAAAACACTTCACCTTGGACATATCCTGCTTCTTGCCTTTCACACCAGACTGAGAAGCTTTCTTGCTCTTCCCTTTCTTTGCTTTGGCAGCCAAAGCACAATTCTCTTCATCAGCTCCCTTTGACGAAGATCCGTCCCTGGTACTCCGCCTGATCTCCTCCTGCAAAAGATCTGACCATAGTCTTTCCCATCCTGGCAACTTCTCCCGACCATTGACAGAGTCCTGATAGGAATGCCAACTCTTCGGAAGACCAAGGAGAGCCAAGCTCACCGAGTCCTCATCATCGATAGTAACCCCCACACTTCCCAGCTCATCTCGACACTGAGTGAACTTCGTGAGATACTTGGGAATACTGTCACCCTTCTCGCATTTGATGTTTCTGAGTTTTATCCTTGAGCACCATTCCACCAGCTCAAAAAAAAACTCAACTGTTTCCGATCTAAAATTCGTGAGAACAAAGTATTTCTCGTACAGAGATCGACTGTATGGGCATTCACCGGATATCTCACCTTCCAAAAGAAGGATGAATCCAGAGGCTACCTGGCCCGATTACTGACTCTGCCTGAAGAAATAAAACGTAGTCACTTCCTGAATAATAGATCTGATGATCAATCCTTGCTTTGATATCCTGTAGAAATCTCTTCTACAAAATCAAGCAGCTCTGATAACATGTAGAAATTTTGAATAATTTAACACATATTCAATGGAGATTATCCTGATCATGTACTATTGCGGAAAACATACACAATACATAAGCTCCTCTACGTTGATCATCAATATAGCAGCATCAATAACAATAAAACATCAAGAGCATTCACACATTAACACAGTATGTATCCCGGGGAAAGCATCTCGCTAAAAACCCCAACTATCTGTATATTAATGATTGAGTCATGTAACATTACACAGCATAATACTTCTCACAAGTATCTCCACTCTGTTACACACAATACAACTCAGATCTGAATCAATCACAGGTCAAATCTCTTCCGCTGCCATGCCTGCCTCCTCTGCGCAATCCTTCTTGAGAACTGATGATGATTCCAAGGCAACCACGTATTTACTTGGCTAAATAACATGAGCACAAGCTACAATGTGGGACAAACTCATTGGCATACTCAATCCCTTGACTTGTGCAAGATCTGATGCACAACTATAGTCACAACTGATAGCAATCTGATTCTCTAACACCTGTCCCTGCTGAACTGAACATGCACTGACATGCAACTGAGTTAACTGATGTATTCATTAGTTGTATTATGAGTTAATAACTTGTGAATTAATTAATAAACAATTCACCCAACTCATCTCTAGTCTATTCGCCAGTTAGACTAAATACAACCAGTTTAACAAAGCTAAACTGAACACAACTCCATCAACTGCACCTCCAGTCCACTAAACTCAACTCACTTGAGTTCTAACTGAAGTCCTTCATGCAAATATTAGTCATCCCATAGGTAACCACGTATTTCCTTCTGGGATCTGCATGTACCACATCCGTAGCTCATCCTGAAGTGCTCCAAGAGAATAAGACAAAGTTTATAGTCTAAATATTATAATGAGCTAATAATATTTGACTGTTCTATATTTAGACTGAGCAGTCACTCCGCTATGGTGTCACTCCGCTGTGGTCTAAAAATAGAAGTCCATCTATTTTTTTCCAACTTGATCAATCATCCATAAACAGCAACCTGCAATCCATAGACATGATCCATATGTCTAAAAATAGACTTGCGCCAAAAATAGCCTGTGGGCCCACTATAGCCTGCGGGCCCACTTATTGAAGGCGACTCCTTTCCACTAAGCTCCATCATCTTGTTGCATTCTCAACAAGCATTTCTTGTTGCACACTTTTCAACATGTCTTCTCTTCACTTGACCGCTAATAATTTCTTCATTTAAACGCATCATTTTCGCATGTGTAATCATTGATAGTACCACCTTGGGATGAGGGTTGTTCCAATTTTTTAGATTTTATTTTTTATTTTTTCTTTATTATTTTTAATATTTATATTTTATTTTTATAATATAATAATAATATAGATTAGATATACATATAATATACATATACATACTAAATTTATTAAATTAATATATTATATATATATGTCAAACCATATGCTATATAGTTTTAATTTTTTAATTGAACATGTGTATTGTGAATCGAATCGACCGATGACCCAAAATTTGACCATGATGTTTGTCTCATGGCACGTTAATTTGGAACCACGCTTGACAGAGCCATTTTCAATGGGAAACATCGGGGAAGGGTTGAACAACCAACCAACACCCAACACCTATAGTACGACAACGCTAGACTGTATTAGTGTGGATGGATGGGGACGGCAAGCCGAGACACATTCAATACCATAAGCAACAATGGTGAAGAGTGCTTTGACTTTTTTAGGCCCAACTACCAATGACTTAATGTTGTATCTTCTTGCAAACATGCCTGCGAAGCTGTTTATCATCTTCTAGCAATTGGCCAACTCTTCACCCTCTGTCAAACCCAAATTAGCTAGCACATTTGGAAACTCCGTTGGAGAAATGAATCCATCATTATTGATATCAGATACCTTAAAAGCCTCCCTTAGACCATCACCCTCATCAACCTCGTTTAATTTATCTTATGATATATTATCTTCAATACTAGACTGACACAACCTAACGAATTCTTCGAATGTTAAGCTTCCATCTTCGCTCTCTCCATTGAAGCAACAAAACTTATAGCTTGTTGAATTCAGTGTAAAAATACACAAGATGTATTTGTAATAATAATTTATTATATATAAAATGTATGAGTGATGTCTCAATATTATAATGAGGGCCTTATTTATATACTTAGGCAGGTGTCCCTTTATGAGCGGTCACATCTTTTCGGGACACACATCTTCACTAAACTAATCACTAATTAATCATTGTTTTTTATGCAAGGTTATTATCTATATTTACATTATTTTTACATAATTTATGTTAATAACATATGTATATGTGTTTTGGTGGAGCTCTTAACTAGGGAAGATTTGAGAAAAGTAATGATATTCTTTGTGAAAAGACATGACTGTATTGAATTTGATCTTATGGAAATGAATTGACCCATCAAACAAAGTGACGTGACAAGGGATATCAATATATATGGTCCTTGTACCCAAATTCACTTGATTTGTGCACGCAAATCACCAAAAAACTATTATCCCATTCACCCTTTGACATCAATAAAAATTTCTCCAACAATCTCCACACTTTTCATTGAGGGTAATTTTCATGCTCTCCCTATATCCATGATTCACGTCCTTCGTCTCCATGATACACTTCCTTTCCGTTGCCCCTTTTACATCAACGGAAAAATCTGATTTATGTCTTTTGGGATACTCCCACATATGGAAATTAACATGAGTTTCATATTCTTATCCTTTGCTTTCTTGTTGTCCTTACAACTCTTTTCCTTCATTGCAAATTTTCTTCCACTCTACTTGGTCTAGAACATATATGTTGTTTGGTCATCTTATGGTTTTTGCAACCAATCTTCCTGAGTCTTCTTCTCAGATTTCATACTTCCAATAGCTAAACAAGAGATTATACCCTTGACCACACATCCTGCCAACACTGAGAAGTCTTTGCTTCAAATCCTTAACTAGAAAAACATTTTGTGCTTTCATATGTTCAGTTCCAAGGTTTGCTACACATTTTCCAACTATCTTCATATAAGAGTTATCTTGAAAGGAAACATTGACACTTTTTTCCTTTAGGGAAAAAAAATGTTCTTGTCTCGTTATATGTGTGAATCATCCACTGTCTATGTACCATTCATCTTCTTTAGCTTTGGTGATCAATGCTGGATTGAAAATTTCATTCTTTTTCTTCTCTTGTGTCATAATTGTTTTCTATGTCTACATGATTCGAGCATTCTTTTTCACAAGCCTACAATCATGTGATTTGTGACCAATATTATTGCACTTGTAGAATACAAATTTTTGGTTCATTATTCATTCCAATGGATTGTAGTTTCCATGGAAATTTCTAGGTATAAATCGATAATGATTCATCCTCCTTGCATAATTGTATCTTGTATTGATTTTACAAATAATTTATTTATGACCAAAATTTTTGCAAGAGTAATAGTCACTAATAAAGATGTTGTCATCCTTGGGAGAGTGGGACGATCTTCTAATTTGTTTTTTCTTGGAGGAGGTACATTCCATTATTGATCATCTTTGTTACGAATGATCTTGGGAACATTAGTAGAACTTCTTGAAGCAACAACATTTATAGATTCTTCTTTAATTTTCTCTTTTAAATGCTTGAAGCTTGTGTCCTTCATCCTTTAATATGTGCCTTCTTATCCAAGCTTTGTTTTATCACCTAGATATTTTCGATAGATAAGAATATTATCCAACACTAGTGAATTCTTCAAGTTCTCATTAAGCTTATCAACTTCAACCCTGAATATCATAGTTTCCTTTTTCATATTCTTACAATGTTCTTCTTTCTTCACCACGTGAGTCATTATCATTTCCTCAACTCCACTTGCTTCTTCAAGTCAAACTTTTAATTATATGATTTCTTCATCGTGTTTTTCAGGAAGGATTTTCAATTCTTTGTTTTTATTTCTAAGCTTGGCTTTTTCATTTTCATTATTCTTTAACTTTTCTTGATGATATTAATATTATTCTTTAGTCTCTAGATATTTTTTTAAGTCCCTAAAAATAATCTATTCTTATATTTGACTCTCCATCATTCGCATATTTTATCATGATCATTACCTTTCTTTTCTTGAGCTATGAAGATAACTTTTTTTTTCATCCCCTTCTTTTGTGTCACTTTCATCTAAAGAACTATTATACTATTTACAATATTTTTTTTTCCTATGGAAGCTTTTATTTTCCTTAAAAGGACATATGTTAGAATAATAACCTATTCTACCACAATCAAAACATTTAAAAGGTAGCTTACGTTTATGTTTTATTGTTCCTCTTTTGAGCTTCGTAATCAAATTTTCTTCTTCTATATCTGATTCATTATTTCGAGTTCCTTTGAACTTGAGTTCTTTGTTTTGTATCTTCTTTGTGGCTTGGAAAACTACTTCTTTGGTTGATGATCCCTATTTTGTATCTATTCTCATTTCATATGATGTAAGAGTGCTATGTAATTCTTCCATTGTCATGTTGGTCAAGTCCTTCGTTTCTTGTATGACAGATACATTGGCATCACATTTTAAGGGAAGCGATCTCAAGACTTTCTATGTGATCAAAGGATCCTCAAATTCTTCTCCTAATCCTTTGATGGAGTTGACAACATCATCTACTTCTTCATATATTCAAATTGAGCTCTACATTTTTGAAGTTTGACATGATTGATCTTATCATCACCTTCATACAAAATTTTAAGTTTATTACAAAATTCTTTTGCTATGGTGAAGGACATCACCTAGGAATTAATGGTTCTTGACAATCCACCCATGATGGTATGAAGAGATTTTTGATTGCAACTAAGCAACATCTTCTCACGAGTATTAGTTGGACCATTTTTGGGAAATTTCTAGCCACTTACAATGGAGATCCAAACATCCACTCCTAAAGCCTTTAAGTAGATTTCCATGTAACTACATCAGAGAACATAATTATTTCCATCAAACACTAGAATTGTTCTTAAAGAGATTTGTTCCATTTCCATATCTACTAATGATCTTCACTCCATTCCCATATCTTTGGAGTGATCTTTGGGATTTTAGTTCCTATGTTGGAAGAACTAGTGTTTGTATCTTTAAGATTTTGTTTTGTCCTTTGTGGAATAATATAACATTTTTTTAGAACATTGAGCTCATTTCTAAAGAATAACTTTTATGAATATTGATATGGTTGGTCCCTTTTGGAGAGATCAATGGTGGAGTTTCAAGTTCCCCTTAACTTACAATGGTTCTCATAAACTTTACTCTAGTTTACATTGAGGTCATGAATTAAGAGAAATTATCAATGCTATATGGGTTTCTGTAGATGAAAAAGGTTGTTCTAGTCATTGATTTGATGGTGTGTGGTTAATTGGAGTCTCTTATAAAATATGACTCTTTTCTTGGTTGGAGGCTTATTAAGTTATGGCCTCCAAAGCTTGGTCGACCAAAATCAAATTTACCAAAAGATTATGCCATTTATTGTTGTTATTAGAATCAGTAAAGCATTATGTAATTGTTTGTTTGAAATATCTTGTTAGGTTTAAGATCAATCATTTGGCTCATATTCTCTAAAAATATTGATATTAATGTGTAAATTTGTTTGGAAATTCTAAACCAATGATTAAATAATCCTCTAAGAATATTTATATTAATATACAACTTTGTTTAGAAATTCCAAACCAATTTAGATAATCCTTTTCTAATATTTATACTTACATAAAAATATCTCATTTTAATACTCTTTAGAATCTCCACTACAAATTTACTTTTAATAATTGAATTATATATATATATAGATAACCTAATAAAACATATATGCTATTTCTAGACTAAAAAAATTATTAATTAAAAATTGTAGGTGTTTTAATTCTTCCTTTAAAAAACACAAATTCATTATATCTACCCATCATTTTCTCTTTTCTTTCCAGCGGTTAAGATATATATGTACTCACCAAAAAGTTAGTCTCAAACATTACAATGACACTTAGAGTGTTTCTCTAATTGCAACGATTCATATTTACTCATAGATACAAAATATTTATGAGTTGATATTTGAAAACAAAATGAGTGTCAAAATTAACAACATAAATTCTTAAAGCGTTCATTTAAATGTACTAGTTAAACTTTTTATTTTCTTAAAATATTATTTTGTTTTAATGATACGGGTGGTTACTAAGATTTATAATAATATTATTTTTATTAAATTTTGTATAAGAAAATATGTATTTTATTTTAAATTTTGTTTTGATTTTGGAAAGTGTTTTAATATTTAATATGAATAACTAAAATATGTTTTTTTATACAAATAATAAATTATTTGGATTCACAAAATTTGAAGAATTATATAACATTTTTCAAATAAAGAATAACTATATAAATAAAAATAAAATAGTTGGACATAATATTTTTAGATTTAATAAATAGTTAAGAGTAGAATGAGTGATTGAGGTGGTTTGTTACAGTGGTTGAGGGGTTGTTAACTCCTTCATTATCTAGGTTCGATTGCCGAAAATGCCATGCTTGGCGTGTATTGATTAGGCTGGAGCTGGTGACTATGGTAGTGTTCATGTCGTCCATGGTCAATATGCGACATCTTGGCTCTTGGTTAATCATTGGGTCATTATTGTTTAAGTTAAAAGAGCTTAACTCAAGTGGTATGGTTCAAGTGGCCTGGGTTCAAGTGCTAACCCTTGTAGCATTTATGAAATATTAGTTCTACCAAATAAAATAGTGACAAGAATTTCTACCAAATTATCAATTATACTTAATAAAATATAAATAAATAAATAAAAATGAAAAAAACATGAGACACTCGGAAAATAAAACTAAAATTAAAGTATTTGTATACATTCGATTGTACGTTAATGAAATATTACTAAAGAGTTATCCATCCTAGATTAACATTGGTGATATAGCTAGGGATTGAGGTGTTAAGTTTTCTATCTCACTAACTCTCACTCATTTCTTCTGTTATAGACGAGGACTCCGTTATTCAATATATAATATAAGTTCTCATAATGTTGTTGTCTCTTTCTTATTAGTTCATCCATGCCTATAGCAGCAGGACTGTATAGAGTCCTCCTTGTGCTTCTATCTCACTAACTATCACTCATTTCTTCCAACTATGTGGTATGTGAAAATAGCCTCCCAAACTCAATCGCTTACCATATACAATATTTATTAATGAAATTTTGAAAAATAAACTTTCATATTTATCACTTATTCATTCATGCCATGACTTCAACATGGTTCACAACCTACCAAGTATCTTTAAACAAACTAAATTAGAATATTTACAATTTGTGAGGTATTATATTTAAAATACTTAATCCTTAAATATTACTTTTTGTATGACACACGAGACAAGAAACTAAATCAAATGTATATTAATCAATCTCAGATAATTATGTACATGTTGTACATATAAGTACATATTCAAAATAGTTGAATTAGTTCCCAAGTCTTCTTGGACTCCAATAACTACCCAAACTAACCCTATTGTTAACCTTGAGGATTAGTGGTCCAACATACCCCCCTTAATCCAAAGGGATGTAATAAATTCCAAGAAGAAGAGCTCAAAATGTAGAAATGGATCTCAGCGAAGAGCTTCACGTCTCTCAAAAATGGCTTTTAGGGTTGACTACAAACTAATATGGGAGAACTCAAAGTCTCAACCAACAACAACACTGGAACCTTCATAGTAGTTCTCTGATCAATAAAAAATGTGGTTTTATGGTGACCACAAATTATGGAACTATCACAACAATTTCTCGAACAATTCCAAACATGGAAGTGTTGAATCAACTCGATCAACTCAACTATGACTCAGACTCGCTTGAAATCTCTAATTCGAGCCTATCGTAGACCATCAAATATTGCCCCCTTATCGGATATAGAGTGGGAATTATTCATCATCACTCTAAGGCTAGTCATCGCTCTCAAAAAAATCCATTTGAAATTCACCTTCTCTCTTACAATAGTTTTCTTTATGGAACATCTATTTGTATGATGATTTTGCTTTCCACAATGCTCACACGAGTGAAGATCAAAACACTGATATTTCATATGTCCAACTGTGTTACATTGTTGGCATCTATCAACTCGTTCTATAAAAACATCAGCTAGAAATCCAACACTTCAGAATTGTATCAGTTTAGAAAAGCATGGAATGTGAAAATATACATCCAGAATATCCTTGTTGTAACCCAAACCACTTATGTGTTTATTTTGTTTAATATCTTCCCATAGTCTTATAAAAGTTTTAGTAACAATAGGCTTCACATCTATATGCAAATTACTCTCGTATACAGTTTCCTGAACATGACTTTCTGCTCCACCGAAATTTTATACTTAAATCACTTCTTTAATCTTATCATTGTTTAACCTGTGATCAAGCTTAAAAAAATATTGTTCTGACCAAGAATAGGTTGCAAAGATGATTGAATGTTAGAGAGCGTTCCCTTGCTAACTTAGACACTGTTATGGACAACTAATGAAATTAAACTGCGTAATAACTGTAAAAAATCACTGACTTTGGTAATTTTCTCCAAAAATTGTGTCGGCTACCACCAAAAATGCACCTAATACAAACAAATTTCTGATGATTTAACCAGGTGTCGAGTTCAAAAAAAAATGCACCCATTTACAACATAATTCGACAAGCAATAAAGAATACTATAAAGCCAATGGCACTGCTTGCTTCGTCCTAAACCACTTCTCAAAAACTTTCACCAATGCAGCTAGATAAAACTATTTACTTCTTAAAAATGCTACAATATACTCTTTGCAACAAATTGAACTTTCATCAACTATTGAAGAAAAGAAGTAACTAGTTTCTTCATGAATAATAATACATGAAAAGACAAAAATCATTGAATAAGAACCATCAAACAAGTGTGAATTAATTCGATAGTGCGATCCCTCTAGTGGCAAGATTTAAGATTAATATGTTCCCCACTGAAATTCTTTGAAGTCCCCTCTACTAGAAATCCATTAAGGTCAAACGGTTACTTTTAACTTTAGAAACCTTACTTTATGTATAATATTTTTGGATTTAATAAACCGTTAAGGGTAGACTTAGTGGTTGATGTAGGTTTTTAACTCCTGATTTGTTAACTCCCTCATCATCTAGGTTTGATTCCCTAAAATGACATGATTGGCGTGTATTGGTTATGCTCAAGGAGGAAGTGACCCTATGCTCTTGCTTAATCATTGGTTCATTATTGTTTATGTTAAAAGAACTTAGATCAAGTGGTTTAGTTCACGATTTGTGTTCCAAGTACTGTGCATTCAAGTCTCTAGAGAAATGTGGACCCTTATGGCATTTTTTTATTATTGGTTCTACCAGATAAAATAGTGGAAAGAGTTTCGACCAAATTATCAATTATACCTAGTGGAATGTACTCATTACTATTAAAATAAATTGTAAATAAAAAGAAAAAAACATAAGAATGAAAAGATACTTAAAATAAAAGGTAACTTAATCATATAAATTCAACTGTACATTAATAAAATATTATCAAAAAGTTACCCATCCTAGATTAACATTGGAAATAGAGCTAGGTATTGAGGTATTAGGTTTTCTATCTCACTAAGTGTAACTCATTTTTTCCATTGTACACGAGCACTCTATTATTCACTCTATATAATATAAGTTCTCATAATGTTCTTGTCTCTTTCTTATTAGTTACTCCCTCCTTATGGTAGCGGGATTGCATAGAGCCCTTATGCATTTGTGTGACTTGTTTTATATATTCTAACACACCTGTCAATACAGGCAAGTTCCTCCTCCATTGTGAACCAAGGTTGTCTTTGATGATGTATTAAAAATAATCCTTTCGGTCATTGGAAATTAACATTGATATTCATGGTGCTATTTATTTTTTATATTATGTATCGAAATATTTTCCTTACACATATGGCCCATTGGGATCTTAAGGCTAAGGCTCTATATATTTAAAGAACATAGTAATACTACATACAAATTGATTCCAAACACCAACACACCTCATTCCAACCCTCTAGACTCGTGATATGTGAAACACTTGGGAATTGACTCCACCATGGGAATGGTGATACAATCGATGGTCCTAGTTTACTGGGTATTACATCTATGATAATAAGGAGTTCTATGCTTATGGGAGTAAGCATCACCCCCCCCAATGGTGTTATAATCGATGGTCCTAGTTTACTAAGTTTTAAATATATGACAATGAGGAGTTCTATGTTTATGGGAGTAACCACCAGCCCCCCACTCCAACAACACTGCTCAACTCTCATTCGCATTTGTTTGTTTGGAAGAATGGGCTCTACGATGGAAACTTTGTTGTTAAATTTTTTTACATGGTTCCAATATATTTGGCTTATAGGGGTAAATTTGTCAATAAAATCTTTACTAGTAACATTGGCTGCTTTAAGCCACTAGGTAACTTTGAACTAATTTGGAGTTTCGTCAAATAATATTGAAGCTAGGGTTAACTACATTTGTTTTGTAATCTCCTGCTTATTTATCGTGCAGGTTAACAGTTATAGTATGGTCATCAAACGTTTTCTCTAAAAGGCCTAATGCTTGGAAAAGAAACCCTCTTGCATTCTCGAAGAGAGATATACCATATATATATGTGTGTGTGTGTGTGTGTGTGTGTGTCTGTGTGTGTGTGTATGTGTATGTGTATGTGTATGCATATATATAATATATATATATATATATATATATATATATTATATATTATATATTTCAACTCATGAGGTCAATAATATTTCCATTAGCTCATGTTGATTAAGCCTTTCTTCCATATATGCGACTCTTCCAATGATTATGGTTTCTTTGTGTTTGTTTAGGGCGTAATGGTTATGACCATCCTCCAAGGCAATGTTACAAGTGAAACTCAACACTAACCCTAGTCCTTGGGTTCTTAAATTAATTGTTGGCACATCTATAGTTTTCTAGTAGAGCCTTATTTGAATTTGCATAGGTTTGTTTTCATCCTTGTGAGCACAAATTTGAATTTGCATGGAGTACTTCTGGTTCCTGACCTGATCCTTCTTATTGTTTACCACTCCAAGTACTAAGGAGCCGAAGATAAAAGCGACAAATTGTTTTATTATTTACTTATATGGAATTGATTACTATGACACAACTGTGGGTTTAAATTTCTATTGTATATAAAGTAGAGTGAGAGACTAATTATCCATGAGGGTTGACTCATTACCCCCTCGGTAATTTTAACTGTATATAATTTAACTATGGATTATTTTTGAAAGGTAGTCGCGACACATGCACTTGTTATAATCTGCATTTTCTTGAGTTTTTCCTGTATTAAAAAAGTTGACTAGTTTTTGTCTATGACTCTTATCCTTTGGCACAAATATTTGATGTAGAATTTAAGAGAAGGCTAAATATAAAGCGTTATTCTTGTTTTCTCAAGTGTAAATTGTATTTTGTTTACACTAGGTATTTAACTACATTTTATTGGTAGCAAATAGATTATCGATAAAATGTGGTTTCAACCTATCTAATTTGTTCCTACATTCTTTCAACTATTGCAAGATTAGGAAACAAATCTCATTCTAGCATTTTTTATAAAAATTTCATGTTTCTACTCCATAGTGTCTCTTAATAAATCTTTTATCAACATTATTCACTATCAACACAACATGGATTTGTGTGTGTGTAAGTGTATATATAATATTATATATATATATATATATATAATATATATATATGTATATATATTATATGTATATATATATATGTATATATATATGTATATATATGTATATGTATATTATTATATGTTATATATATATGTATATATATATATGTGTGTATATATATATCTATACATATACATATACATATACATATACTATATATATATATATATACATATATTTATATTGTACTCATAGTTACAATATTATTATTTTATGGTCTAAAGGCCAGTGAGACCTGTCTTAGTGACTAGCCATATACACTCTAGTCTTAACTAGTTAAGAGTTAATGAAGGCAAATTGATAAACCTTGTTTTATCCAACAAAGCTTAGGTCTAATATGAATTCATGTATAATATCATATTTTTTCTATCATTTCATAACATAAGCAGTAGATTCAAATATTTCCACAATATAACATGAAACGAAAACGAACAAGAAAAATACTCCAAATACATACAAGAAAATTATTCCAAATATAGTTTACTGCTTCGTTTTCCCATGTGTGAACCTCCCACTTAAATCAGAGGGAAAATAGAATTCTCCACCCAACCAATGAGAACCAATATCCTCTACTAGGACTCCCTCACAACCAATTTCACTTCCCAAGAAGTTTTCCTTGAAAGAGACTACACGAGGTCTACTTCGGACTTCTGTCACCATACTAGCTCTAGCCTAGGGTTTCACTAATGATACAAGGTTCAGTTTCAGAATTCCACTGGCCAACCTGCTCAAGAATTCCCTTTTGGAAGCCTCTTGTATCCCTTAACAATGTTGATGGGATCAAGCTAAACAAATTCATTTTCCTCTCTTCTGCCCCCTCCATCCAAACACTGAGTTGACAAGATTGCCTTCTTTGGCTAAGCTTCCCCTGTCTAAGATGATTTATCTCTAGGGAGAGGAATGATTGTCTTCCAACTGTGTGGTATGTGTAAATATTCTTTAGCTTTTTTTCTATCACAAATTTCATGGTTGATCAAATACAATATTGATTAATGAAATTTAGAAAAATAAACATTTATGTTCATCATTTATTCATTCATGCCATTTCTTTATCATGGCTCACAACTTGCCAAGTAACTTTAACAAAACTTAAATTAGAATACTTACAATTTACTTATAGTAAAAATATTTAATCTTTACATAGCTATTTTTTTTGTTTTCTAGATTATGAGAGTCTTGAGGTGACTCACATGGTTAGCTTGTGGATTGATATGCTAACATGCTTAGCTTATGGATTGATATGACTAACATTCTTAACATGTGAATTAATTAGAAAAAAACAAAATTTACAATTGATGTCTTATTGAATAAATTTTAATATTATTATTTAATTTATATAATAAAATAAACTTATAAATAAATTTTAATATCAATTTTTTAATTTACATATCAAAATAAACAATTATAAATATTTAAAGTTGGATTTTAAACATTAAAGGTTATCCAAAAAAATAAGAGGTTCTTAATAGATTTCTTATTCCCACCTTATTTTAAAATATAAACTCATATATAGATTACTTGTAATATCAAAGGATTTTTACAAATTACTTTTTTCTCACTAAATTTGAATAAGATGTGGATATGGATATTTAAATTTAAAGGTTATTTTACATTTCTAAGTATTATAAGAGAATGTTATTTTCTATTTCAATAAATTATAATTTACATAATAATTAATATATTTTAATTTCAAGAAAAATAATTTTATAAATAATTATTTTTTATAAAAATAAATTTATTATATTTATTTTTAATATATTTAAATTATAGATTTAATTTTATGATGATGAAATGGTTAACGTCTACTGAGACCAAACCAAACATTGGTTTATGTTTGGTCTGGACTTAAAGAAACAAATTAAAAAGCTAATTTCGCAAGGTAGTAGAATTAAAAAATTATAAATTTTTATTTTGTTTGTGAAATTGAAATGCATGTTCAAGATAATTTGATGTTTAATCTAATGGTTTGAGTAACCTGGAACCTAATGAGTGAATCCTTATCCGGCATAGGCCACTAAATGCCTTAATATAACATTAATATCGATCCGCTACTCTCAGCCTTACAAACAAGAAAAATTATAAATTAAAAATTTTTATAATACTGGATTGTAAGAGTAAAATAAAATATAATATATTTATAATTGTTCAAATTTATCACATTAATATAATAATTTTTTAAAATATTTCAAAAAATTCTTATCTTCATTTTATATTTCAATATAACAATAATTATTCAATTATATCTTATTAAGTTTTAAAATGAAAATAAAATCAATTTTTAAAATAATTCAGAAAATCCTTATCTTCTATTTTGTATTTCAATATAACCAGATAAATGTAATTAAATATTATTAACCAACAAAACGCTTCATACAAGATCAATGTCGTTAAATATTAATAACCAAGAAAATGCTTGATATTCACTAATTTTGTGAATGATCATTTATAGTTGATTATGCTATTACAGGCCAATAATAACAGAACTGACAAGAATGTAGTTCTTTAAATAGGTGGGAGGGGCTAATCTAATTTGCAATTCACTATATGGAATAAGCTTCACTGTGCAGACCGAAGAAAAACCTCTGCATTCTGCACAATGAAATTCCTCAGCATTTGGCATCGTTAAAGATGCCCTGAAGTAAGTGCGAAGTGTGGGTACTGCCTCTGCGATATATCCGAATGCCACTAAAACAGATTGGAAGACCTCCCAGTTTAACACGAGGCAGCTCATTATAAATGCTGGAAGCTATGACAAATACCAATTTTAACTCTGACGTGGGCATCACTGCATGCAATGCTGGGTCCATAGTTTAAGTGTCCATGTTTTAAGTCTAATTAAAAATACGTACTCAGCCTCTCGTCACCCCCTGCACCCTGCAACCAATAAATAAATAAATAAGAAATGTATCTTCTTAAAATTCACGGAAAATTCCTACAACGAAAATACAGCTCAATTATTGAATAAAACACTTCTGGAGCTGAACGGATGTTAAGCACCTATGCAAGATTACACACCAAAAGTCAAAGAAAGCTTTGATACAAAGTACAGGTGAGATCTGAAGAGGTGCTGAACATATTAAAATTATGCACTATACATTGATGTTGCTGCTTTGTCTTTGCTTTCCCGGAAGAAGCAGTACTAAAAGTGACCTTAATTTCTTCACAGTGAAACTCTTCACAAAAGAGTAAATCAAATTACTAATTGAGAAAACAATGAAACCTCCTTTTTTTTTTTTACTTGCAAATTTTTTTTGTTAAAATTTTATTATTTAAATTGTATTTTAAACACTAAATTATATTTATATATATATAATATATATATATATATATATAAAATATATAAAAGCAAATAAATGTTTTAACATAAAATTTTAGTTTCTATGTACATCTAAAAGTATATTATTTTAACAAAACTCTCAATTATTATTAATTAATAATTATATTAAAAAAAAAACTTTATGACCCACCATTATTTATTATTTTATATGTAAGGCTGAATAAACACTCTTAATCAAATTAACTAATTGTTATAATTGCAATTTTAGATGTGTAACAACAAAATGTATGAAGTAACCAGTAGCCATGAATATCCACATGCGTTTACTATGCAAGCAAAGTACAAACCATGCATCATAATCGTTAGCCTTTTATGAAGGCGAGGAATTGTCGGAATGGCTAAAAGTGGCTAAAGTTAATTTTTGAATCTTTAATGATGGAAATAGATTCAACACCATTAAACACATCTAAGCCATCTAAAATTATAAATTTTAATAACTTTTACTTAAATTTACTAAAATCTTGCAAATATAACCAAAATTTTTATGATATTTAAAGCAAAAAAAATATAATTATTAAACTACGACGTTCCCTACATGTAATATCACTACTTTCCCAGGGATCATGGCAAGGGCTAACGAGCCTGCCATAGTGCATTAAATGCCCACTTAGCTGCAAGCTCGATAGCCCGAGAACACACACGTGCCCGGTCACTAGATAAATAAAAAATAAGCGCGTGTGTTATCGGGCTATCGAGCTTGCAGCTAAGCAAACATTTAATACCCTATAACAGACTGGTTAACCCTTACCCAGAGATCATTACTTACCAGACTAATTATTTCGACATTTACTATACGACTGTCTACATAGGTTGTTGACTCCTCGTGGGATAACGGTGGTGGGCTCCTCGTGGGAGCAGCAATAATTGTTTTTTGTAGCCCATGGATTGTAACGGGTCGTCTTTTGTGTTGTTAGGAGCAAGAGCATTTTATTTCCTTGCGGCCCTCGCTGGCAACGGGAAAGGTTGGAACGAAAAGGAGAGCGCTTTGTTTCCAACATAGTGTAGTTAATCTGGTTTATTGTGCGGGTAGAATCAATTAATTGATAGTAAAAATAAGAATCAAGTAATGGATTGTAAAAACAGGAGTTACGCTGTATCTCAGTTATTAATTTTTTTTTTTTTAATCTAGAAATAACATAAATAAACAAAAACTAATTATAACTATATTACATCTCAACTTTTATTTATTTTTGGTTAAAATACATAGAAATGTACGAGTGTTTTAAATTTTATCTTTTGTTGTATCTGAAGTCTAAACTTCCTGGAAAATAATTTGGCTATCTATAACATAATGTAATCAATATTATGTAAAACTAAATAATTTATATAAAATCAAAAGAATTTAAATAAATTTTTGGACATTAAATAATTTATATAAACTAAAAATGGTTTAAATAAAAATTTTTGACATCTATTAACCTAGGATAAAGAGTATTTGTATGACCTCCTTAACTTTTTAAAATTGCTCTTACGCTTGAAACCCACTTTTTAAAATTGCTCCTACGCTTGAAACCCAAATTCCGAATTTTTTATTCTTTTCCGTGACTTTCAACTTAGCCTATTTAAATGATCAATCATTGAAATTTCAAAAATTCGAACAAAAATTAATGAATCCCCGAGTAACCAGAAAAACCACCATTGCCAGCAACAAGGATATTTAAATGCCCATATACTATACCAGACTTTATTTATGAAATAGTTCCACATCAAAGATGTATTTATTGTCTTTAGTAAGTGGTACATGGTACATTCTCCAACATTCGTAGATAGGGTCAGTTTCTCACCAATGGATGTTGGGTTGTGCGACCAGCTTTCTTTAGGTCTACAGAATGGCAACTACGACAGGGAGGACCTAATTTAGTTAAGCCAGCGTTTGATTTCAAGTCAACATTCAGATACAGTGGTGGCCCAACGCGATCAACGTGAAATAAGAAGAGTTACAATTTTACCATGCTGACAATATAACTGTATAGCTTACAAGTTCCACATGCTATTTTTGAGGGACACCCAACTTGTAGTTAGAGGAGGTTATCAATCAAGAAAGGAAAAGAAACTGAATACAACCACACAAGTAAAAACTCAATATTTACATGGTAAAACCTTGACAAGCTGTCAAGGAAACATCCAGGGGGCAAGGGATTGGAATTTCTATTTAATCAATAAATGATTCTCGTTACAATACTTCGATCACTCATCAATTTTATATGAGCCTCCTCAGTTACATAACTACTAATTCGGTATGAAACTAACTTGTCAATAACTAATACAATTTTACCCAAATTTACACTAATTAGTTGTGAATTACCAACAAACTCCACCTTGAGAACAATTTTTCTAATCTCTTTCCCATGCCCATTCATCATGTCTTCTGCAAGCCAAGAGAAGCTAAACACCATTGCAGCTTGTCTACTGTAACTGCCTTTGTGAATATGTTTGCACAATTCTCCTGTGTATGGACCTTTTGAAGAGCTACTTTTCCACCATTGATCACATGTCTCAGAAAATGATACCTTACATCAATGTGCTTGGTTCTGTTGTGATAAACAGGATTTGTAGCCAAGTCTAGCCAAGTGAATAGAACTTTGATTGTCACAAAGTACATTGACTGCCTCCTGTGTCCTTCCAATCTCATCAAGTAGACCCTTTAACGAGATTGCTTTTTCACTGGCATCTGAAACGGCTATATATTCTACTTTAGTAGTGGACAAAACAACTATTTCTTGAAGCTTTGACATCCAACTAATTGCTCCACCTACAAGAGTAAATACATAACCTATAATAGATCTTCTTTTGTCCAAATCCCCTGCATAATCATCATCTACATATCAGCAGACTCATCCTTCACTACCATTAAGGATGATGCAATGGTCACTTATGCCTCTTAGATATCGAAGCACCCATTTTACTACTCACCAACGCTCTTCACCTAGATTTGCCATGAACTTGTAGATTACTCCAACTGCATGTGAAATGTCAGGTCTTGTAGATACCATCGCATACATTAAGTTGCCTACAACATTTTCATATGGTACATGAGACATATACTACTTTTATTCATTAGTTTTAGGATTCAAAACTGAACAAAGCTTAAAATGGAAAGCTAATGGAACATTAGCAGGTTTCACATTGTTCATACAAAACTTTTCAAGTACTTTCTCCACATACTTTTGTTGTGATAACCAAAGCTTACTATTTTTCCTATCTCTGTGTATCTCCTTGCCGAAAATATGTTTTGTTGCTCCAAGATCCTTCATATCAAATGTCCTAGAGAGATGAGCCTTTAAACTGTTGATCTCTTCCATGTGTTTGCTTGAAATAAGCATATCGTCAACATATAAAGCTAAGATAATGAATATTCCATTGAAACTCTTGAAATATACACAATGATCATACTCACTTCTAATAAAGTTCTCTCTCACCATGTAGGAGTCAAATTTCTTGTACCATCGTCTAGGAGACTGCCTCAGGCTATACAATGATTTCCTAAGCTTGCAAACTAATCTTCTGCTGTGACCTTATACAAAACCTTCTGGTTGTTCCATATATAACTGTTCATTCAAATCACCATGTAGAAAAGTTGTTTTAACATCTAACTATTCTAATCAGTGCCAAGACAGTACGAATAGAAACAAGTTTTACAAATGGTGAAAAAATCTCATGAAAGTCGATACCTTAAACCTGAGAATACCCTTTTTCCACCAGTCTCGCCTTATACCTTTTGATACTTCCATCAACTTCCCATTTCAGTTTGAAGACCCATTTGCATCCAACAACACTTCTACCTTCAGGAAGTTCTACAAGATGCTAGGTATTTTTCTTCACTAAGGAATCCATTTCTTCTTCCATAGTTGTTTTCCAATTTTACCTATTTGTATCATCTATTGCTTTCGGATAACAAGAAGGTTCCCCATCTTCAGTAATCAAAGCAAAAGATGAAGCATAATCTCCATACCTTTTGGGAGTTTTTATTTCCCTTGTAGAGATTCTTAGAGTGACTAGTTGCTAAACTAGTTTAGAAACTTCAACATTTTCCTTTTTATCTTTAACACCTTTTTCTCCAAAATTCTCTTCTTCCTTTTGATTGTCATCAAAAGGTCTAGCCTCAAACTAGATTTCTTGATTTGGCGATACCTGTTCCTATTCAATTCTTTCAAGATTTGATTTTAAAAAAGAAGATTCATCAAATGCTATGTCTCTACTAATGACTATCTTCCATGATGTAGGATCCCAAAACTTGTTTCCTTTCATTACATAGTCATACCCAACAAAGACATGAAATTTTGATTTTGGATCTAATTTTGAACGCTGATCTTTAGGAATAAAAGCATAAGCATCACAACCAAATATCCTTAAATGTGAATAATCACAAGACTGACCTGACCAAGCTTCTTCAGGAATTTTACAATTAATTTTTACTAAAGGTGATCTATTAACTAAATAACAAGCAGTGGATATTGCTTCTGCCTACAACTCCCTTTCCAAGTTGGCATTGTTGATCATGCTTCTAGCTCTTTGCATAAGAGTTTGATTCATATGTTCAGCAACACTAATTTTTACTAAAGGTGATCTATTAACTAAATAACAAGCAGTGGATATTGCTTCTGCCTACAACTCCCTTTCCAAGTTGGCATTGTTGATCATGCTTCTAGCTCTTTGCATAAGAGTTTGATTCATATGTTCAGCAACACCGTTTTGCTGAGGAGTATAAACAATAGTTTTGTGTCTAATAATTCCTTCATCCTTACAATATTGTTCAAATTCTATCAAAGTAAAATCACCAACATTGTCAGTTCTTAAACATTTAATTGATTTGCCTGTTCTTTTCTCTACCATTGCTTTAAATTGTTTAAAGATATTGAATACATCAGCTTTCTTCTTTATCATAAAGACCCAAAATTTACAGGAGAAATTATCAATAAATGTTAAAAAATATAGAGAACCTCCATATGATACAACAGGAGAAATTCCCCATAGATCAGAATGAATATAGTCTAAAAATCTTTACTATTATGATTTCCAGTTTCAAATCTTTGTTTACATTGTTTTCCATACACACAATGTTTACATAAATCCAACTTCAAAGATTTCATATCAGGAAGATATTTACGTTTCATTAGTATCTGAAGAAATTTCTCACTCGTGTGACCCAATCACTGATGCCATTGGTGAGTACCTTCTTCTTCTTTTTTTGACACAATCGCTACATCACTAACCTGAGTACTTCCATTGAGTCTGTAAAGATTTCCGACCTTTTATGCTTTCATAACAACTAGGGCACCTTTAGAGAATTTTAGCACTCCATTATGACCTGTAAAATTATAACCATCTGAATCCGACACTCTGAAAGAAATCAACCTTTTCTTCAATTCACGTACATGTCTAACACTAGTTAATGTTCTAACTGTGTTATCATAAATTTTAATCCTGATATTTCCCATCCTAATAGTTTTACATGGTAAATTATTACCCATAAACATAGAACTACCATTTACATCTTCATATGAGGTAAACCAATTTCTGTGTGGACACATGTGATTAGAAGCACCAGAGTCTAACAACAAACTTCCAAAACCCTGAGTGGCATTACATAAAGTTAAAGTTTCATCTATCATACATAATTCTTCAGTAGATAAAAGTTTGTCTGTCATACTTGAATCAACATGATTTGCTTCCTTCTTTGGGTTATCAGACTCTTTTCGTTTCCAACAATGTTGCTTAAGGTGTCCAATTTTTTTGTAGTGCCAACATTTTCCCTTACACTTCTTTCCCTTTGAATTAGATCTGGAAGACCCCCTATTTTTTCTCCTCTTTCCTTTGACCGTCCTCTAGCTATCATGGCTTCTAGTTTTGTTGTTTCTCTACCAGATTCCCTATGTACTTCTTCAGACAAGAGAGCTCGCACAACGGATTCAAATTTCAAAGAATCAATGGTGCTCAAACTAATTGAAGTTATGAAGTCGTCTCAGACTTGGGCAGAGAACACAATAAGGTTATAGCTTTGTCTTCTTCCCAAATTTTCACTTCCATATCTAATAATTTGCATATAAGTGTATTAAAAACATTTAAATGATCTGCAACTTTTGAACCCTCCTTCATTCGAGTACTGTGCAATTTTCTTTTCAAATAAATTCTATTAGATAACGACTTTGCCATATATAGTTTTTCCACTTTTTCCCATGAGCCTAAACTTGTACTCTCTTCAACAATGTTGAAGAGAACTACATCCGCCAGGCATAACCTAATGGTACTCAGAGCTCAGGGATCCAAGTCCTCCTAGTCTGAATCGTTCATGCTAGTATGTTTCTTATTTGCCCCATCCAAAGCTTTGTGTAATCCTTGTTGCACAAGAAAATCCCTAACTTTCAGTTTCCAAAGAGCAAACTTGTTCTTGATAGTGAATTTCTCCACCTCGAACTTTGCATTCGTCATCTTGGCCATTCCTTTCCTCCTAGGGTTTCATTCTTTCAACTAGGGTTTCTTAAAAAAATTATTTTGATTGTCTTCTTCCAACAAAGGATTTTCCAAGTTTTTAATTTTTCCTACTTCAATTTTCAAGAAACATTTCACAAATTCCCCAACCAAAAAATTCATAATTTTGCTTTCCTAATTTTTGTTTTTTAAATTGACTTAGAAAACCTACTACATTTTTTCGAAAATTACCTTTGTTTAATTTCAGTTTCCTGAAAGAAAAAACTTTGTTCTTCGATTTAAAGAAACCTTTTAACAAACTCTGAATTTATTCAAAAAGTTTTGAAAAAAAATAATACCCGACCTTCCAAGATGATCAGGCAGAGGGTCCTCTTAGACAGGTATTTTTCACGCAGCTTTCACCATCGTCTTCCTTCTTACAAACTGATCTTCAAGCTCTAAAAAATGCATACGTAGAGAGAATGTTCTTCTCCTCTAGCGGTAGGTTCTTTGAGCAACTTGACCTGCAACATGCAGAGGACACGGCTTTGGCTTCCTCGACCAACACATAACCTCTAATAGGTACGCAACAACACTCCTGGAGAAGAGAGCTTTGTTCCATATCTTTGGACAAGTCAGTTGTATGTAGCAGCACTCCTCAACAGGTCCTCGATGGCTCCCTCTAGAGGTAATCTCTTCCAGTAATCACGCAACAGTGGTGCCCTCCTTGATGGCCTTCAAAAACTTATAATCTACAATCGTCTCCAAAGATGATCACGCAAGGTTTCATGTAGCTTTGATTTTATTCCACCAGAAAGAATGGAAAAGAAATTGAATACAACCACACATGTAATAACTCAATATTTACATGGTAAAACCCTGACAGAGTGTCAAGGAAACATCCACGGGGCAAGGGATTGGAATTTCTATTCAATCAATAAATGATTCTCATTACAATATTTCAAGCATTCATCAGTTTTATATGAGCCTCCTCAGTTACATAACTATTGATTCAGTGTGAAATTACCTTGTAAATAACTAATATAGTTTTACCTAAATTTACATCAATGAGTTGTCTATTACCAACAGAACTTCCCTCATGGAAAACATAAATTACAATTTTACCCTGCCAACAATATAACTATATATGTTACAAGTTCTGGATGCCATTTTTGAGGGATACCCAACTTCCCTCGTGGAAAACATATTGTTTGTATACCTCGTGGACAGTTTGTATTTTGTAGGGAAATATGATAACTTCCTGGAGAAGTTTCGCAATCTATTGGATGAACGTACCACAAAAAAACATAGTTACTAAGTTGGGCCATACTGGCAAGAAAAATTCAAAAATTCGTTTGTTCGGTTCTTTCAGCTGAAAATTTGGGAATTTTGGTTTGGTACAGATTATTGTGAACCAAACCCTCAGACCCAAGATGAGCAAGGTCACGCACTTCATTCTTAGGAAAAGAAAATTTAGGTCCATAGCTAAGTCAACTAGCTTTGCTCCATATTTAGGTCTAAGGTTCAGTCAGCTAGCTCTGCTCCATATTTAGGTCCATGGTTCAGTGAGGTAGATTTGCTTCTCTTGGTCTATAATAGTATTCATAAAAATGGAAAGGAGGTGTAATCATGTTTTCTTTCACCCTAGAAGAATTGGGTAGATCAGCTTCTTCTTCCTCTAATCCTCTTTGAGGCACCAGGGTGTTATTATGAACTGAGGTTGAATTTGATACTTTGATTTTGGGCTCTAGGGGCTGGCCCTACAAAGTAATGGGTAACAAGTCCTTGTTTTACCTTTATAAGGTTATTGGCCAAATTAGAAAGTAAAATTAAATTGAAATGTAAGTTTTTATTTAAAAAATTCAAAACTAAATTTTTTATAAAAATTTTAAAAATGATAATTTTTATTTAATTTGGTAGAATTTTTTGTTAGTAAAAAATTTAATATTAAAAATTAAAAAGCAGAAAGTTCTATCTTAAAAAAGTATAGTAAATAGTAAATTTCATATTAGAAAATTACATTGTGAAAAATGGCAAATCCCAGATAATAAGTTTTAGTTCTTAAAAATAATATTTTTTATAAGCAAAAAAAATAAATTCCTTTATAAATATTTGTAAGATATATAATCTCAATTTTTTTTCCATATTTTGATTATATTTGTTTTCAAATTTGGTAACTATGCTTGGTACATTTCAACGTTCTTCCCCACTGCTAGCTAGATTGTGAATCATAAATTAAGGTTTGGGTGTGTTTACCTTTCGAGTCTCTTTTGGATTGATTAGATTGTACAAATTTTCACTCCATGAACAGAATTCACTTTCCACTTTTCACTCTATGAACACAGTGCACTTTCCACTGGATGCAATGAAGTGACAAAGTCTACTATCAGAGATTTAGGTTTTAGTTATTAATTATATTAAATTTGTGATTTGAAATTGTTACACTTTTTAAAAAAAGATATTATTTTATAGTTTTTTTAATAAAATAATATTATATTAATACATGTATAATATTTTTAATTTGTTTTAATTTATAAATGATTAGGTTAACCAGATCTAAAGTAAAAATATATACAAGTTTTTATAGATTTTAAAAATAATTTAGTTTGGTATTTTAGGTAATTCAATTTTTTCCGTGTCGAATCAAATTAGTATTCCAAAATTTGGTAACTATGGTATGTACCATGTTGTAACTGGTTCATTTTAGGCATCTAAAACTATAGGTCTGTCTTCTCTAATTAATGCGTCCTCATGGTCAAGTTATTGGAAAGTCCGTGAAAATGAAATCAACAGTAATGTCAAACAAGACTGTAACCAGAAAACTTCACGGTTCAGAGATTCACTTTATCTTTAGCACAATATAAAATTGTTGGAGGAAAATTTTACTTTACTAGAAATAAGTTTAAAGATAGGATAGAGAATAAAATTTTCTAAAAAAGCTCAACAAAGCCAGAAGGAAAGAGCCAAAGAGTTTCATTTTGTTGTAATCAATTTGCACAGTTTCCAAAATTGATCAAATTGATACACCTTATGTGATTCAATGTCCATTTTTGTTGTAATGAAACGTCATTTTGCATTGTTATAACAAGATGCACGAAAAAGGAATGGGGACTTCTTTAGATGATTCTTTCTTGAAAAGTTGTGTGGATTTTCTTTATTGTAATTAGAGATTTAAGATTAGAATTAGGAGTTAAGGACAGGGATTTGAGGAATTTTATGGCTAGATTTGATGTAAAGACGAATGAATATTTATCAATTGTGTTTGCATTGATGTGAGATTTGGATTGGGACAACTTTGCATTCGGATTGTGGGTAAGAAACCATTTCCATTTTTATATTTACGTTGTTTTAAAATTGTTTTCAATTTTTCTTTTTTACTTTTTCAGAATCTTTTATATTTATTTTAACTTACCTTGTTTAATTTTGAAATTGAGGAAGTTGTGGTTAAACAATTTTGTCAGCTCTAAGATTTTTGTGAAGAATGATTGTAATTTATTTTCTTGTTTGAAATACATTATTTCAGTATTTTTAATTTTTACTTCAATGAATAGCTTAGTTGGTTGAGTTTATTTTGCTAGTTATTGGGATTGATCTACCTGGATTTTCCTTAATAGCCACTTAATTGTCTGTGAACAACATTGAGAAAAAAACTTTCACTACTACAATTTTAATTAATCCTCTTCTCATTTTATTTTCTCACTTACACACCATATAAACTTAAAAACCATAAAAATTAGAAAACACAAAAAAATTAAAATTAAAAAAAAAAAAAACTCATTATAGAACCTTATTCAAAACTATCATCTATACATTACATTTTGGAGGACTAGTTGATCCCACATAACAACTATTCCAAGGTGGTTATTGATTGCAGGGTTCAAAACATACTCATTTTTATAGCAGCTCTTGGTTAGATTATACAAGGAGTATGGGACTTTTTGGAAAATTCAGCTAATGGATTTTCCAAAATTTCAGCTGTTAACCCATTGGTCCCCGATGATTTTGTTTGTCTGTCAACCAAAAAATGCCTATGGATGGTTCCCAACCTCTGACAAGGAACATGAGCTGCCCCCATCATCTTGGCTGGACAACACCATTAAAACATTGCGTGGAAATCATACATTCTACACACTCGACACCATTAAAGCACTAAGTGAGATGCAACCCCTCTCATTTGGAATTTGAATATGAATTTTGTCCCTACCAATAATGGGTTCTCCTGATTCACAGTGTTTTTTAGATGCAAGAATATCGTGATATAGGTGGTGGTGTTGAGATTTCCAACTCAGTTAGACCTCAATCAATTATTTGATAGTGAATTTAAAGGAAATAAGAGTGTTACACAGAGGTTAAGTGTTCGAATCCTTTGTTGAAAGACCATAAAATTATTTAGCATTGATGAATATATGAATGAATAAAGGATAACAACAATGCATGGATGTCTAGAAAATATTGCAAAGTTTGTTTTAGGGAGAAGATATTTTCAAGATGAAAAAGCATGATATATTTATATAAGAAATATAAACAAGCATGAATGTACATTCATATGGAGTTCATCTGACCCATATAGCCCATATAGTTCTATTCCTTTTACCCAAAAAGCATATAGACCCTATAGATCTGATACATAAAATGTCATGGAGGAGATAATAAAAAAAAGGCAATATAATGCCATGAAATCAACAAAATAACCATGTTGACAGCCAACAAACAAATCTTCAAAAGGCATTGATGAGGCACAGAAGGAGAATCCTGCAGCCACAAAAACGAAAACCAACATCATATGAAAATAAAACCCACAGATAGGAGTCCGAGTTAAAAACCAATAGATCAAAGGAACCATAAAGCGAACTAGAAATCTGGAGGAGAGAATTCCTGAATGGAAAGGAATTTCCCCTCATCCACCACCTACAAAAACCATAAGCATGGAACCACCTAAAGACCCTTTTTAGATAGAAAATCTGCTTGCTGATTAAGTGCCCTGTCGATATGATAAATAGATCCTCCCTCCAATTTGTTCCATAAGAGCCTTATCCTATCTAACCATCCTACCAACTGGGGCTTTAGAATATTATTTTTCCCAAGGACATGATCCACCATAACTTTTGAGTCTCCAAAGATAGAGACATTCTGTAAATTAAGAAAGAGACAAAAACTTAGAAGACCAACTAGGGCTGTAGCCTCAGATTTACTGTTAGAGCCCCTTCCCCCATTCCAGTGAATGAGAAAGTGACAGTTTTCAGTTGCAAGAATATGCACCCCACAGCCACATGTTCCATTATGTTCAGCACCATCGAAGAAAGCTCTAGGCAAAGAGGGGACTCCATGCATACCTGATTCATTTGCTTGGGAGGCTTCTGCGGGATAGATTCATAGACAAAAGTAATATTTGAGAAAATATCCAGAAATGGGACTGATTTGCCATTGAAGATGAAACTGTTGCGCCACTTCCATATGAACCAAAAGGTGATAATGAAAACTATTCTCCATGACTCCTTTTGCTTACTGCACCATAGAAACACATCACTAATCGACACATGAAACATATGTTGGATTCCATAGCAATCCTCTAGAGATTTCCAAAGTTGCTGAGATTTACTGCAGTTAAGAAATAGGTGGAAATTGTTTTTTTCTGCTCACTTGCAAATGGGGCAAATGCCAGGACCCTGCCATCCTCTCTTCCTTAAATTCTCCCAAGAGAGATTTCTATTATGAAAAGACAGCCATGAAAATAAAATCATTTTGGAGGGGCATCCAGATTTCCACAAGATGAGTGGAAAGGAAGGGTTGAGAGGAGCATGCTTTACACTGCTCAAATTCTACTAAATGTCTTTTACTCGAATAGAGTTCATCCCTTTCGCATTTCTCCATATGAGACTATCATGATTCGCTGAGCGACAAATGCCGCAATTTCTGAGATGTGTTCTGATGAGATCCCATTGTAGAGTGATATCACCCTGCATGCCCATGCATCCGGCTTCCTTCCAGATAGGAATTGGACCCTGCCAACTAGCAATTAAACTGTCCTAATAGAAAAATCCTTTTCTGTGAAGGAAAATCAATAAAGGTTTAGGAAACTCGACCACCTCAGCTCCGCTCAAAAATAGGTCTTTTCCAATAAGAATATTTTGGCTAGATTGAAAATGCCAGACTAAGTTCTCCAGGAAATAACTTTCAATCTTGTGAAGGCTTAACCATATTGAAGAGCCAGAAGGAGAGCCGATCCTTCCATTTCTGAACCAGAAAGATATATCTTTTTAACCCAAATATTTCTTTCGAATTATGTTGCTCCATGGCCCTTCTTCATATATCCCTCTCCATAGGGACCTACATAACAGAGCCTTCCCAAAAGTCCTCAAATTTAAGAGGCCCCATCCTCCCATGCTCTTCGGTAAAGAGATATTGTCCAATTTCGAAAGGTGATATTTCTTTTTGCCTACTTGACCAACCCAAATTAAATTTGCAGTAAACTTGTTCATTGACTGAATTATGTTCGCTGGAAGGAAAAATAAATGAGACCAATAAACAGCTAGCTGGTTTAGCACGGATTGCACTAAGATCACCCTTCCTTCCAGCAAAAGGCATCTATACTCCCATATAGATATCCTCTTATAATATCTATCCGGAATCCATTGCCAGTCCCCCTTTGAATATCCATTTGCCTTTAACTAAAAGCCCAAGTATTTAATTCCATGACTGATAGGTTGCACCTCCATACCAAAGAGAGCTGATAACCATTCAACCTCCTCCTGGCATATATCATTGTGGTAGATGACTGATTTTTCATTGTTTATCAGTAATCCTGTTGCCCTCTGGAAATTGAAAAGGATTTCATAAAAACATAACCATGTAAATCTGCATAGAATTCCAAACATTATAATATCATCAACAAAAAAGTTATGAGAGATCGAGATGTTCTTGCAAATTTTTAGCGGCTGACACCTGTTTTCCCTGACGTCCTTATTGATATGAAGGTTGAGAGAATTCATAGCCAGAATGAATAAGAGCGGTGAAAGAGGACAGCCTTGATGTAGTCCTCTGTAAGCTGAAAAAAGACGAGATGGGATTCCATTAATGATGATCGCATAATTCACCGTCCACGCAGGCCATGATCCAATTTATCATACTAGCTCTTAAGCCAACCTTTGCAAATAAACATCTTAAGAATCCCCAGTCAAGGAAATCATATGCCTTACGAAGGTCAATCTTGAGAATGATTGCATCCCTTCTTTTGGGGTGAATGGCAAAAGCACCTTCCTGTGTATTTGCAGCCGCGTCCAGGATGTTTCTTCCTTGTAAAAAGGCGTGCTGGTCTTTTGATAAGCATTTATACAGAGTTGCTTTAATTCTTTCTGCAATGATCTTTGAGATAATTTTGTAAGAAATATTGCACAGAGAGATCGGTCGAAAGTCCCCGAAGGTCTATGCATTTTATTTCTTTGGAATGAGCGCTATGTTTGTGGAGAATGTCTTCTGGTTGATACTGCCTGATATCCTGGAAGCTTCTACTAGTTTTAATAGATTAGCTCTAATAATGTCGAAAAAGTGAATGAAGAACTCTATAGTCCAGCCATCCGGCCCTGGACACTTGTCTCTCTTAAAGGACTTCATTGACTTTAGCAACTCCTTAGTTACTAACTGAAAGATTTGGTCATTTATATCCTCATCAAACATCTGAGGAAACACTTCGATGCCCCACATAATATCCTGAAAGCTACATTCTTCAGATCTTTTATACTGATTGGCAAAAGAATTAACTGACTCGTTTATTATTTCCTGTTGTGAATAAAGAAAACCACCTCTTCCATCACTAATTTTCCATATGGAATTCTTCTCTCACCTGGAGTTAGCGAATTTATGGAAAAAATTTGTATTCTTATCCCCTTCTTTAAGCCATATCGCCCTGCTTTTCAAACTCCAAAAATATTCCTCCTACTCTAAAATTTTAATTTTTCTCTTTTGAAGCTCCTTTATGTGACTTCTCTCTTTGAAGGATAGGTGATGAGCATTCATGGCTTCCGAAGCACTGTCCGATTCTTTTTGAATTTTCCGAAGATCAATTCTGTTGGATTGCCTTTTCTTAAATTGCCAGTCTTTCACCACCTTTTGCATGTGATCCATTTTATCTCTGAAAGTCAACAAAAGTGGAAAGGGATTAGAGGACACCATCTCACTCCATGCTTTCATTATAAGGTCGTTGAAAGCTGGATCTTCCAAGACTGCTCTGTTGAATTTGAAACAGTATCCTTTCCTGAAGCCCTTTTCCTTCCAACCTAAAAAAATTGGTCTATGATTCAAAATGAAAACATTCTCGATCGATGAAAAAGGCATGCCCATCTTGTCAATCAAACTGGCGTGAAAATAAATCTATCAAGTCTCTTAGCTATGTAAGCATTTTCAATTCTTCCATTCTCCCACGTCGGGCACATTTGGGAAGGGAAAATGTCAATATAATTCCCCTCAACAGCAGATCATTTTTTATTTTTTCAACACGGGGATCCTTCTTCTTGTTGATGCCCCATATTTCCTCCATATTAAGAGTGACATTTAGGTCCCCTGCAATCAATAAATATTCAACATCAAAAATTTCAGAGGAAAAAAGCTTCTCCTAGAATTGCAGTCTATTCTTGTAGGGAGCATATACATTCAAAATTTTTATTGAGAAATTGAGTCCCCTGATATGCGTTGAGATCAGAATTCCCGCCAAACAGCTATATGTTTTTGCCTTGATCCACTTCGGATCCCACAAGACCGCCAACCCCCCCGAAAGGCCATTGGCTTCCAAAGAAGAAATATGCGAGGAAGGAAACATCTTCCTGAAGTATGAGATTGCTACAGAAGAGGCGTGCATAGTTTCCTAGATAAGAATAATTTTGGGGCTTGCATAGAGAAAGAAATCCTTTAATGCTAAAAATTTTTGGTCTACCCCGAGACCCCTTACGTTCATGGAAATGATGAAATTCATTTTGGAGGCTTTTCAGCCATGATTGCTCTAAGATGCCTTCCTTCTATCATGTCAATGATAGGAACATCTATAAAGGACAAATTACGAGTTCCTCTGCGTGCGCTCTCACCTCTTCCCCTGAAATGCCTACTTCCCCTGTTGTTTTTTCTCCTCAACGTAATATTACTCGTGGAGTTTGGATTTATTTGCAGTAATTTTTGGACTCCAGGTTTATGAATAGTGAGAGCCTTGAGCTCCAAAGATTTCTTGCTCAATAAATAATCCAAGTCACTACCTATTGAATTTGTAGGCGAAGACATTGGAGAGTTTGCAGGGGTGGCTGATATCATGATTTCTTTTCCTTTACCAAGGGAAGAATTGTTCCTTTTTGGGGAAGACGAGAAGGAATGAATGATGTGAGCTTCCTTACTGAAATTTTTATAGGGATGTGGGATCGGTGGAGGATTTGGAACCTCATGATCAGAGGCTGGCTCCAAAAGGGGCATAGAAGGAGATATTGCTGGATTAGGAACCTCGTAGTCAGAGGCCGGCTCCAAGGGTGGCATAGATGGCGATATAGGCTCCACGGGAACAGGGGTTTTGTGCTACAGAAGAGGATGTTGCTGGGTATCAGCATAAAACTTCACCGGATCCTCTGACTCTAAAGGAGACTGACTCTCTATGGATGGAAACTTCACCTTTTCCGAGAATGACGATTTTACTTTGAAGGCCTTTGCCGCAAACTCGTGGGAATCATGGTGCTTTCGGAAAATATTAAGCCACCGAGAGTAATTTTTTATTAGATGCCCAGTACGATGGCAAGCTGAGCATCTAAAGGGCACCCCCTAGAAATCCAGCCTTTGCCTAATTGTTTGTTCCCTCTAGTATATGTCGATATACACCATAAATCCCCCTCTATAAGCTTTATCTATCAAAATCCACGCAACTCGTTTATCTTTCTCTCCTAAATACCATGGGTCAACATAAAAGCATCTCCCAATGGCATTGCCAATATCTGCTAAAGTTTTTTTTGACCATAATTCTAATGGCAAACCGGAGAGCTTGACCCAGATCAAGTTGTTAGATGGGGTGTTCTTTAAAGGGTTATAGCCCAGATACCATCTGTGCAATGCCAAAAAACTTCTTTTGTACACCCACTGATGCTTCAGAATGATCTCCAGGTCACTGGAATTTAGGAAGTGAAAACAATACCATTCCTTTAGCAATCTGGCAACAATAGGAACATATCCTATTAACGGTTTCCACTGTTGTTCAAGACAAACTCTTATCTTCGAGTCATCAAATTCCTGAAAATGCCACCTATCGACCAGCGCGTTACCCTTGAGACTTTCTATGCGATCTGCCAGGTGGGAACTATCTATTTTAATAACATCTAAGAATATCCATCCTCCCGGGCCTTTTCTATATGTTCATTATCGATTCGGTCGATAGGGCAAAAAGGTTTATCCTTTGACCGGACAAATCCTTCCAGTTCATCCTGTGGGTTTGCGGGGTGAATCAACATTTCCTCCCATGTGGATTGCCATTCACTTGACAGTTTGGTGTTTCCGTGGACAAATTCTGCTTGGATGGCCGCTAAATCATAGCCTCCATGGCAGATGTGTCAGATTGTAGGTCCATTCTTTATGTTGCCAGCTAACTCTTAGCTAGTTGAGTACCACAAGATCCAAAAATGATCTATGACGGACACTACGGTCAAAGGCAACAAAAGATTTCTGAACAAGATACCTGGAGAAGGAAGGATCAGAATTCTAAATTCCAAGTGCAAAATTTCAAGTGCAGTACTACCTGATGAAGCCTCGGGAAAAAAAAGGTCCTTTTTCCCACGAGATAAGGTGTTAAATTTTAGGCCATCTATCCATCAGATTTGAAAGGGATGACTATATCCTGAGCTGTACTCTGACAAACACAAATATTTTGAAAAATGGTGGCTATGCTTAAATCGGAAGCTCTGATTCCACCCCATGGAAATTTATTATCCAAGACTTACTTAAGCTTGACTCTGCCTGGGAAAGTCCTCGACAAATGGATGAAATAAAGGCTTGTACTATTGGTCATAAACTGGCTCCCGGGCAAAATCCGGCCCGGCAAAACTAGAAGGATTCAATGGGAGACAACAGTGAGCTATGAGATCCATAGCGATTCAGAATGATTCTCCATAACAAAACTTCATGAAGTATCTTCTGGACAAACTATACAGCAACAGAAAAACTCACAGACATCGGAACAAGGCTTGGTAATAACAAAATACTTCTGAACCTTGAGCACCGATAACCATGTCCCGCTTAAAAAAGATTTCCGAGGCATGAGAAATCCACAGGAATTCTACCATATGCTTTAAAGGAACATGAAACCTTTTTTTTCTAAATTATTCTAACTCCAAGACCAGTCTATCCTTTCTCTATATTTACTACACAAATACAGTATTCATGCCAATGTTCATATTGCACTATTTAAACAGAGTATAATTGCTTCAAAGCTAAACAGAAACTTTCCTTTAAGAAGCCTTCTTATAACAAGAAACAAAAAGCAGCATAATGATTCAGACCGAGGAACTACTGACCTGGAGACGCAAGCGAGCCGAGAGCATAGTGCAAGTGAAGAAAGAAAAAGCGGAGAAAAACCAGAGAGGAGCTGATACCAAGCGCACAGTAGTGAAAAACTAAGAAAGTCCCTCTTCGCCTAAGAATGAGTCGACGAAACAGCACAAACGTAGTAGATCCGAGAAGCAGAATTGCATGCGGCAAATTCTGAAACGAAAAGAATAGACCATGGAAAAGAAAGCCAGCCAAAGAGCCAGCCGGAGGAATATGAATTGAGTTAAGCGAATAGCATGCAAGACAAGGATTCGACAAGTGTCATGGCGTATGATGGGCAAGAGCCGGGAGTCATGAGAGTGCAGGTGTGACAGAAACGTGGCATAAGCTCATGGAGACGGCTTGAAACAGATTAAATGGAGACCGGATGGCTCAAGTCAGAGTAGGCGAAATAAAAAAACGAGGCCGGCATGCATCGAACGGTTGATACGCACCTGAGTTTAGCTTATTGGCCACAGCTCCATCGCGATCTCTGGTAAGACGGCTTCACCTGCACTAACGCCACTCAGCTGCCGAAGCCCCAAAATTCTACTTTCTTTATCAGTTAGGAAATGCTCAAAGGAAATGCAACATATGCATACGCATTAGTTTCACGCACTCTGATTGAAATATTGGGTAGCCTTTAGGGACAACATATATAACAACAACTGAAATTCTCCTCTAATAGAGGTCACCTTGGCTGTTTTAGTGACAAGGACATTACCGAGTATATCCACAAAAATTACATGGCATAGAGACCTCAAGGGATGGGGATGTGCTTGCAACAGGGGATGCCCATATCTGAAATTGAGGTAAGGTTTAGGGTCATTGAGCTATCGTAAATTCAGGTAAGGTTTAGGGTTTTTGGGCGATGAAGATTTACTATGTGTTATGAGTGAGAGGAGAATAATATTCAACTAAAAGTTGGGCCAACAAGAAAATTTAGTGAAGGCCTGCCAAGGTTTGAAGTTGGAATCCTGCCATATTTTATGAGTTGAACCATTATAGTTTATGATATAGGTGACTTACAGTAAATGTCAGCTCAAAAACTTAGGAAACGAGGTGGATAAGTTAAATACAATTTTATTTTCCAAATTCAAAAGAAGGATGATGTACCAAAACAATGCATTAAAACGCCATTGAAGGGTAAACAAAGTGTCACCAAAGAAAGGGACAACCCTCAGCCATTTGATCTTTAGGCTATTTTCGGTCCTGCCAACTGGAGTTCAAGGATGGTCATCCGTTCGAGTCTTGCGAAGGCTAAACTCATTCCATGTTTGGAACTTTTTTTCTACAGCCAAAAAGGGATTCCAGATGAACGCTAATGCAGAAAATGGCTATGTGATAGGGTACAATGTCATCTTGTAATTATTATAAATTTGATACGCTAATGCAGAAAATGGCTATGTGATAGGGTACAATGTCATCTTGTAATTATTATAAATTTGATAAGTTTAGAAACTTTTCATAATGGCATATATCGTCTAAACAATGTTGATTACAATTTGCATTTAAATTTATGTCTCATTTCACTTTAAATTCTTGAGAGAAATTTATATAGATTGAGTTATGGGTTTGTCTCTTTGATATTTTCAATTAAAGAGCAATCTGATTATAATAGGCCTATATTAACTTAAAGGTAAAATTTATTGATTGATTTTGATGATTCGTTTTTTCTAATGATTTTCTGAACGCACAGAGAGAAGTTTTACATAATACAAAGGATTGGAGGAATAGTCGGGAGCCTAAGTCAAATGATGGTGACTTGATGAGATGTCAAGGTTCTCTTTAATAGATTTTTTAAATCTTGCAAAGATTTAATAGATTTATTTAATCTTGCACTCGTTTAAAAAAAATTAGGAAAGAAAAAATGATATTTGTTATTTGTCTTAAAGTAAAGTACTTTAGTTTCGTTAGGATAACACATGAATTAAGAGTAAGATATATTCCAAGTTGGTATAGATTAAGATGGTATTGATTAAGAGATTAAATATACGATAGGTTTGAAAACTTAACATTTATGTAAATTTAAATTTAAATGATAAGGGTAATAAGTGTAATTACTAATTTGATTAAATAAATAAGTTTTTAATTTAAATAAGAATATTATAAATTTTATGATTTTTAAAAAGTAATGACAATTTTTTTAAAGGTATTGATGATGATGTAGTTTTTTTTTTTTTTTAAGCTTGGTAGGACCTTTTCATTTTCGAGTTCTTTTACATGTTCGTTATTCACCCCATTTCCAGGGAGGGTAGCACAAGAATCAAACCCAAGATCTCCAGTTCAGTGAGACTTCATTTCCACGGCCATTGCCACTTGAGCTACCCTATGCAGACTAAAGGTGAGCAGGCTTGGCGCAGGCAAGTCACTCCTCGCGACTAGTCAATGCCCTCGCTTAGGTTTGAGCACAAGACCTCACCGTCTTTACGAGTCCGACTTTACCAACCAGCTGCCTCCGTCGACCTTTGAGGAATTATGATGATGTAGTTATATGAAAAGAATTGATGATAAAATAATTATAAATTTCATGTTTTTATGAGAAAATATGATACTATTTTAAGAATTCAATAATCAAAGAAATAAAAAATTATAATATTTTATAAGTAATATTAGAGAAGGTT
>APFE031698008.1:138543-149491 GCA_000404065.3 Pinus taeda | reverse complement strand
ATGATGATTCATATTCATATCTATAATATTTCTGAATTTTATGTTTAATTTTAATGAATAAACATATAAAGACTTAATTCTTATCGTAAGGGATATAAATAGATAAAGATTTATATTAATTTTTTTAAAGAAAATTATCTAACTTTTATTATTAATGTAGAAAGATACATATGTTATATGTGCAAGTGCATTCAATCTATATCCCAAAGACCAAAGAGACAAAAAATGGCTCAGTACATTTAACCATCAAGCCCTCATACAATATCGAAAACAAAATTATATACACGAAAAACATTGAATTTGGTCAATGACATTCATGGGTATCCAATGGAGGGGTTGGTTGAACCTTCCTCAACAAAATAATTTGCATGGAGGGTGATCCTAAAGAAGTGTTATTCAACCCTTTCTCTATCCTATTAGCTTGAAGGAGGGGGAGTATGGCAAAGGTTCAATTAATCCTTCCTCAATGATGGTATTGACATTGTGAGGTATGTAGTTGAAGGATAAACCTATCCTTTGTCAAGAATAGATTTTACATATAGAAAAATCCTAAAAAAGGGTTTCTATTTCTCAAAAATAACAATATTATCTAGGGGATATAAATCAAGGATTATTCAACCTCTCCACTAGCAGTATTTCCATTCAAATAGGCAGGGTGTTGAAAATGTAACTTTGTTTGGTATTAATAATTTTCATTGTACTGATGTCATTGTATATATTAAATATATATATATATATATATATATATATATTATAATATTTATTTATATATTATATTATATATATATATGATGTATCTATCAAAAGAGAGATTAAAAAAACCAAGTGAACTCAAGCAATTGAGCATCCATCAAAGGAAGGGTGAACGAGAAAAATGATAAGGCAAGGGCCAAGGCAGCAGGTGGGTAAGGGCAGGGTTGGGGACTGAAGCAGCCAGAATCAAAAATCTAGAAAAGCCACAGGTGTGATCTCTTTGACACAAACATGTAGGCGTACATGACCCAACGTGCAGATGCGAGCACACAGACACGGACATGTGGGCACATAGACATGGTAGGAGGAATGTGGGCGTAGGTGGGCACATTGACACGGGAGTTGGGCGTACAATATGACAAGAGGACGTGGGAGCAGGCTGGGTACATGGACACAAAATGTTGCGTGACTCGACCAGGCGGAGGTTGCAGGGTGCACAGACATGATAGGTGTGTGACCCAACTGAGTGGGTGACCCAACTTGGTGCGAAAGCCGACACGGTGGGTAGTCAAGTTACAGATTAAGGCAAGTTGCATGAGGTGACTTGTGCACTTTTCTAAAGGGAAATCTGAGGATTCCAAGCAAGATGGAAAATTGTCTAAGTGTGTAGATTTAGCTGCTAACTTTTTTATTATATACTTCTAAAATATTGAACTATTATTACTGATATAAGCAGACTCTATATTGGGGAGTTTCCCCTCCCATTGAAGAAAATTGTATTTCCACTATGCATACATGATGAAATGGCGAATGTATGAATGTTTACTTTTGTTGTGTTCTAACACTACATAGAACTGGAAGAAAATAAACTACGTGTTTAAGAGTTAGGCGTATTTCATACTCACATGTATTGGTGAAAAGATAGTGTGTAGCAATGTTGCATCTACTTATGTGTGGTTGAAATACTGCCACCAGAATAGGTGTGTGACAGTTGATATCAGAGTCCATTGAAGGAAAAAGAGAAGATATCACTACACTTAGTGGAAAGTTGGTATAATAATTTCTACACGGCTTTGGTGAAGAAGTTCGATAAGGTCAAGTAAAGAGTCGAAGTTGAATGACAATGAAGTGCATGGTATTTACTAGATCACAAGAAAAGATGATGGTTGATCAAGTGGAAGAACCTCAAGTTATGACAGGTGAATCTATCAGGGATGCCGAAACATTTTTCATGGATAAGGTATTGGACACAATGGAGCATTGAGCTTCTAGAGTGGCTGCACTAGAGGTCAAAAATGTTGAATTTCAGGAAAAGTTCATGAAGCTGAAGGAAGAGCATGAGGACCTCAAAATCTGATACAAGTACACAAAATGGTTGTATATGCAAACATAGAAAGAACTCAAGGACATAGGAGCTGCAAAAGACCGCGGTTTGGAGGAAATATTGAAGTTGGAGAAAGAACTTAGTGATGCTCAGAACGAGATACCTCTTTTGAAGAAAGTATTTGGGTAAGGACCTATCGAAGGAGTTTCTCATGTGAAAGTCAAGGAACCTAAATCTTATGATGGGATGAGGAGTGCTAAAGCTCTTGGAAATTTCTTAAGGGATATGGAGCAATACATGGAGCGCTTGGGCTTAGTACATGATGATGAAACCAAAGTCAAAGTAGTTCCTCAATTCCTGATGAAGGATGCTAAGATGTGGCGAAGATGGAAGATGGATCAAATTGCAGGTGGTGATGCTGATGAAATATGTACTTGGGATGATACGAAGAAAGCTTTACAAACTCATTTTAGCCCACAAGATGAGACTTGGGATGCAAGGATGAAGATTAAGTACATGAAGCAAACAGGAAGTCTACAAGGATATCAATGAGAATTCTCAAGTATGATCTTGGAGCTAATTGATATGGCGGAAAAGGAAATGGTGTTAAATTTCATTATAGGATTGAAACCTTGGGCAGATAATCAGGTGAAGAGGTAGATGATTAAAGCACTAGAAGAAGCATTTCTTGTAGTTGATCATGTCGTATAACATTATGACGAAGGGACTGAAGAGAGAAATAAGAAGTCTGCTAAACCAAACGAAAAGTCTATAAGTGAAGAGCCTTTGAGATCGAATGACAAGTTGAATACGAAGAAGCCTATGAAGTGTTGGATATGCGAAGAACCCCATGTGATGAAGAATTGTCCTTCAAGACTAAAAGTGGCAGTAGTAGCACAGACCTATGTGAAGAAGAAGAAAGAAGAACCATCCATTAGAGTGATGCAAATTATGGGAGCTACAGTGGCTACGGAAGCAGTCTCATGACAAGATCCTGAAAAGAATAAGTTGGAGTATGTGGAAATGAAGATTGGGCAAGGCACTGTAGTCACAATGGTGCACAGTGGTTCAACTCATAACTTCATGAGGGAATAAACTGTGATGAATATTTGGTTGAAGTTTATACCAACTCAAGAATAGTTGAAACTAGTGAATTCTCAATCCAGTTCAATGATTGACATAACAGAGAAAACGGATGTTTTCATAGGTGAATTCGGGAATTCGGGAAGCATACATGCAGAGATTGGAGGAGTAAGATCGAGACAAGTGGATTGAGATATTAGATAAGGAAGAGGGAGATCCTTCAACCTCCACTTCCTCCCTCTCTTCTTAGATCAACATGGTGATGAGACTCATTGTTAGCTACTCATGGTAGTGAGTCAGTCTCCTATATTTTGAATAAACACTGGGGCAAGATGGAAATGATTTACAGCACGATGTAGAGATGAGTCATGATGATGTAGGGGGAATTCATTCTTATGGAGGCGATGTGTGGTTGGATTAGATACCCAACCGGTCACAAACACGAGGGGATCAAACAAATTATTTTCTTGTAGATTTTGGAATATCGGTGGCATGAAGCAGGTCACGGGTGGATAAATCTGGGTGCCTGTACTTATGGACTGGTCTTGGCAATGATGGTTGTTGGGATGGTGTTATCGAGGACAACAAATTTTTGAGAGTGGTGGAGTATGTTAGGTCCATGAGTTGGCATAGTTATGTGTGATGAGACGAGGCAAAGGCAACTTAGTTTTATGCGAAGAGTTGTGCAAACTTGGTTTTATGTGATGATTTATGCAAAGGTGAGCTTGGTTTTATGCAATGAATAGTTAACTCGGGTGAACGCGTCGGGAGACCCACATCAAGCAACTAGTTGAGCATGTGTGCCTAGGGTGAGTCCACATGGCAGGCAAGTCCACACAAGGGTCAAAAAACTGCAAAGGCAAATTCGGTAAGTGTTGGGAAAATGGGTGGACATGGAGAATTTATAGGAGGCCGATGTAATGGTTGTGCCAACGTATGGTTGGAACGACATGATGGTTGGGGCAATATAGTAAAAGGGTGCGACATGATGGAAAGAGAGGTTGACATGGAGGAGGGTCGAGCCCCTCAAAAACATGGGCACCCATATATAAATAGGAGGATGAATTAGAGATAAGAAAAGCCAAGTGAACTCAAGCAAGTGAGCATCCATCAAAGGAAGGTTAAATGAGCAAGAGAATAAGGAAAGGGTGAAGCCAGCAGGCACGCAAAGATCAGGGCTGAGGACCGAAGCAACTATAGTCAAAAATATAGAAAAAGCACAGGTGTGGGCACTTTGACATAGAAAGGTAGGTGCACAAACCCAGATAGGCGGGTGCACATACGTGGTAGGAAAAACACGAGTGCAATTGGGCATGTTGACATGAAAATTAGGCATATGTCCTGGTGAGCGGACGTGGGCGAAGGTTTGGTGCATGGACATGAAGGTTAGGTGACCTAACCCGATGAAGGTTGTAAGTCATAGGCATGTGGGCAAACATGATAGGTGGGTGACTCGACCCACTGGAAAACCCGTCATGGTGGGTAGCAGAGTTGCAGATTGAGGAAACTTGCAGGAGGTGACTTGTGGACTTTTCTAAAGGGAAATTTGAGGTTTCCAAAGGAGGTGGAAAATTGTCTAAGTGTGTAGGCTTAGCTACAAGCTTGTATATTCTATACTTGTAAAATATTGAACTGTTATTACTGATACAGGAAGACTCTATATTGGGGAGTTGCTCCTCCTGTTGAAGAAAATTGTATTTCCACTATCCATATATGATGAAATGGGAATGTATGAATGTTTATTTGTGTTGTGTTATAACAGTAAGTAGAATTGGAAGAAAATAAACTGTGTTGAAGAGTTAGCTGTATTTTGTACTCACAAGTATTAGTGAAAATAAAGTGTGTGGCGGTGTTGCACTTGCCTATGTGTGGTTGAAATACTACTACCCGATAGGGGCATGACACATGATAGAAGTAGCTTTAGTGGTTCAAGAGGGTGGAAAAGTATGAATGGTGAGGATGGAATATGACCATCAAAAATTTACTCTTCTCCTTCATAACCCTAGCTCATTTTTCCTTAAGGGTTCGAAATGTGCTGTTTAGTTGTCATTTTCTCTACTTGGATAATTCTTCACTATGTTGCTTCAGCCGTATTCTACAAAAGTTTCCTATAATGGTTTTCAAGCCACAAGTTTGGTTAGTCACCACATGTCTTCTCCACTAGCCCAATCCTGCATTGAGGTTCTAGGTATCTACATTTATTTTCTTGTTTTTAGGACAATTTTTCCTCTTTTAACTATTTTTTTATACTATTAATTATTCAACATTTTCTACTCACAATTATGCTATTTTCTTTTTACAAATTCGAGGTTGGATTTTCTAGCGCGCCTGTACTAGTTCTATAGTCTTGTTCCTAGATCTCGTTTAAGCATTATTAATTTCATGGTTTTGATGTAACTCTTCTTCGACCCACACTGGTTATTGATTTTTCCACATTTCAACCCTCTTGCCAGATTTTTTGGGATCTTATCAGTTGTGACCCTTTTCTTCTTCTATAGAGGTTATGAAATGGCTCTCCCTTGCATTTTATGATTTTCAATGTATGGACGAAAGGTAAAACAAAGTTTCTAAATTACCAACTGTGGTTTTATCTCTTTATACATTTTCTTTCCTTTTTCCTTACATTACTTCCTTTATTCTTCCATGACGAAATGCTTCTTCTTCTTCAAGTTGGAAGGGTACTAACTCATCTCCTCAGTCTTCCATTGCTGGTGTACATGCCACATACATGTAATAGTAGTGTTGGTACCTAATGACTCTAGTTATTACAGAGTTTCCTATGATTATAGTGTGGAATATTCTCTTGTGTCATTATTAAAAACTACCTACTTTTGTGAAAATATCTCTAGTGCTTCTACTACAACAACGGAAGGGAAACAACACCGCATGTACATGCTTGGAAGAGTTCACTTCCTTGCACTATACCCATATTGGTTCAGGTAAGGAATTAATTGTCTATTTCTTCCATCATCCCAATACAGTCTTAAACATCACTACTTTTTTGTTTCATTTTCAGATGTAGCCTTTCCTTACTTGTTACTGAGAATATCTTTTTCCTTGACCTATAGATCTTCAATGCACTTCTCAATTATTCTTCATTGTGATCGGCATAACACCGACAACTAGGATACATTGGCTCTGTAACCACCTAGTCAGTTCCAATTTTCCTTACTAAGTTTTACCTCGATTGGTCTTTCGGTGTATTTTCTGGGTGAAGGCATGCGACATTTTCTAGTGTACTCATCATTACAATTTTGTTAAAATGTCATTCAATTTATGAGACAACTAGTTCAAGCTATAGTTTCCTTTTATTTTTTTATTCAGGGCTCATGATTAACATGACTCTATCTTCTTGTCGACACATTTATTAGAGCGATGAATTGTATGGATAATCCCCTCCATAAGCGGGAATACTGGTAATAATTGCACTATTTTTTTATATTTAATAACGATGCATACTCTGAATCCATTTCATGTATTATCTTTTTTAATATATATTGTTTTTGGTGCTACACTGTATCACACCATACTTATAGTTTCGGATATGTTTCTAATTTTGTTGCCCCTATCTACTATTGTGTTTTAATGATCCATCATTTTTGTAGCTACATATTTCCACGTCGGTGCTACAACGAATTGGATGGATTAATTTTGTCTCTAATATTAATGTTAAAGGTGTGTATACATATGCATTCAACTTATTTCTTTTGAATTTCACCTTAGCCTATTGTTGAACTTGATTGTGTACGTCAAAGGAATTTTTTTTTTTTAACTAGGTTTTTTTTTATATCTTATACTTACATTAGACATATTTACATATGGATGCATAATTTTTGTCTTAAAACTTATTCAATTCTTTTGTAAATTCAATGCTATCTAAGCATTATTACCGAGGTCCACATTGTTGGGTAAAATTAATTCCTTAATAAAAACAACTAATCACATAAACATTAATCAATCTGAGGAGCGTCTTTTTATTTCAAGGCAATCAACAAAATATATGCATAACAATACCAACAACTAACACTAGTTTTATATAAATATGTTATATACTATCAAGCTCATTCAACAAGAAATAAAATGTAACACTTGAATAATAAAACTAAAATTGGAAAGAAGAAAGTAATTTACAAGGAAAGAAATTATGTTAATCACACAACTTGAATCATTGCTAAATAAAACCCCACATTGTTGAATTGGAAATTTAATCTATTGTACTCAACATAATTGAAATGTTAATCTAGAGTAGTAAATTAAAGGAAATCTAGAAATTGGAAGAAATAACAAATCTGGAACTTGATTAAAATGGAAATTTACTTTAAGTAACAAAAATTGAATTTAAAATAAACAAGCACACAACTAAACTACTGTAGATGTTCAAGGCAACGCCTCGTCCAAGGTATTGGGCCCAATTGCCCAAGACTCAGTTTCGCATTGAGAAATAACTCATATCAGACTACAAATAACATATGTAGAACTCAATGGATAACTTCCTTCATTAAAACGTATGAGATAAATAATTACAGCATAATGAAGTTCTTAGTTTTCCTCAAATTCAACAATTGTTCATCTGTCATCTGCCATCTCTTATCTCTTCTTCTACTGTTAAGAAATTTACTAGAGAACAAAAAATTAATTCGAAACACACTGGGTTCGCATTGGGGGGAGAGGTTGTTAGCTCCCAGTTAATGGCGATGTAGAAGGTCAACACTCCCCGTCTGTTTCGTGGCATGATGTTTCTGTTTACTAGCACCTGTGGATTTTGGTGTAATGACAATTGTGGCTCCAACATCTACATCCTATCTAATAATTTTCCATCTTTTATCTCCTCATTATCCATCATTGTTCTACATTATTCCTGCCAATTATCCTCTTCTCTTTGATCTCTATTTTCAATTAAATACACAGAGAACAAAGGGAAGTTAAACAAAGTTGATTACAAAATGATTTCCATTGCAATTTTGGTTTTATTACATAATCTTAATAAACAAGATCAGATCCCAAAGATCTGTCCATCAACATTTAGCAGGAACAAGTCGAATTTGGTATTGCAATTGGAAGAATTTGGAAAATGACCACAATAGCAAATCGAAGAAAATCATCTTCAAAGAACCTTGCATTTCTCTCAATCCAAACTGAATTTTGGAAAACTACTCACATTGGAACTAACTTGGTTTGTTTTATACAAAACACGCGTCTCAGATTTTCAATATTATCCTTAATTTGTCCGAACTGTCCTATGCAAAATTGTCAATTCTTATTCAAGTGAATTTCTGAGTTGGAATATTTGATTATGAGTTGGAAGTCATATTTGCAATCTGGAAAAGACTTTGGAGGCTAAAATCATGAGTGATGTTACAACAAATTCATTAATAAATCATCATTGGTAAAATCATGCATAATAATCATCAATTTATTAAAAATTAAGGAGAATAAATAATATTTATCCATGAGAGCATAAATAATTATAAAATGGAATTATATGATAATTTATGATAAACGATGTGATAAAGAATGATAGAAATGGATGAAATAGACATTAAAAAGTGATAATAATAATGACAAATTAGTGGCCCAAAATACCCCCAAACTAAATATGTTGCATGTCCTTGTGCAACCCAAAGCATCTGTATTAACCAATACAAAAATGTTCATCCCAACTCATGAAATTGATGGAAGAAATGACTTCTTCCTCAAACAATGAATATTCAATCTTAGAAAAGTTGATGAAGGCAAAACAATTTTCACATTGACTTTCAACTATATGTATGAAGGAAAAATTTATTAACCATTTTCTCAAAAACTACAAACAAGATTTTGCTGAAATTTTGCAAGTAGATTTCTACTATATTAATGCTTATATGCTCCAAAAATCAGATTATATTGATCCACAGATCATGAGATATAAACAAAATGGTTGTAGGTGACACTGCATGATTTCTGAAATTTTACAAACTAATTTAACTTGAAATTTTCTAGGTTTGTATATTTTAATGATACCTCTTTGCTTTACAAAAATCACAAGAATTCATTTCATTGTTTTAAAGATATACGCAAATCAATTTCTTCACTGTGTAAAAATGAAATTGTATGCCTTAAATGAGAAAGAAAGTACAAAATATCCATCATGTGTACTAATTCATACCCCAAACTCGAGAATTAGCATGCCCTCATGCACTACTAAAAACAAATTGAGGTGGTTGCTACAATCATTGTTGAAATCTATGCTTGGTGTAAAGCAACATGGAATAAGGGAGGTTTTGAGAATGAATAAGGAGATCAACATATGATGGCATGGTCATAATAAATAAATAAATGAAAGTAACACTACCCCAAATTGAAAGCTTATATGTCTTTGAAAAATGCGAAACATTAAAGATATGGAATGAATGATGATAAATAATGCTCAATGGATTTTCATGAAATTCTCCTAAACTTTTAATAAATTAGAAACTTATGTTATTTTACCTCAAATTTTACTTTCGAAAAAATGTGGAATGCAATGTATGGACTGACATTTGTTGAAGTTGATGTTGAAAGTGAGGTAAAAGGTGGAACCCATGCAAGCACATCCTGTCTGAACAATTGTTTGTGTTTGTGAATTGCTTGAGCCGCTTCTGTTAGTTGCAATAGTGTGGGCTCGTTGCGAATAGAGTTGCCCCCCATACTTTTTTTTCTCCTATAAACAATTCACTATTCTGCATGCAATTTTCTTGAATCCATAGTTTTAGTTTTGAATAGCAACATATAAGTGCATGCAAAAAAAATCAATCAGAAAAAAACTTTTGTATAAATGCAATAACAATATTTTGTCAAATCAATCTGTTATGGCAAAGTTTGGTAATTATTATGCATGCTATCATGTAATGCATATCTTCCCCCCTTTAATTAGAAAAGGGTGTCCATGAACATAAGGCATAGGAAAAAGGGAAAGGATGTTGAGGATCCATAATTGTAGTTAAACAATAAATCGAGGCGACGTAAAATACATAAAAGCAATGAGAGAAGTACATGCCGTGAAAATGGGAAATGACTATAAATGGAATAAAACAAAGGATTGATCATTATGCGAAGAGATATTTCCTTAGGTGGAAGAATGTGACGAAAGCATGACCGACAATAGATGATAATGACTGCTAGTACCAATTGATCTAACACTATTTATATAATGCATAGAAAAGTATAGTTTACCATGTATCATGGAAAATTTTAGGGGCAAATTTCGCCCTTGGGCTAAATTAACGGGTTTTATATTTTTCTTGGAAAATATTTTGTATCATAGTACATTGTTACAAATTGCCTCAAATTTATTTTATAAAAAAATTACGTATGGAGATTAGCCCACCTTATTTTAAGGGAGAGGGTAAAAAAAGTAAATTTAGCCCTTGAAATTAGGAGTTATAATCTTCCATTCGCCCTCATTTTTAAGAAAAATGATTTATGATAGTTATAAATAAAAATATAAATATAGTGGAGATATGGTAAATAAACAAAAAGCTCTTTTATACTTACTCCAAAGGTATGGTAAATAAATAAAAATACAAATAAACTAAAGGTATGGTAAATAAATAAAACCTCTTTTTATATTCAATTCGTAACCCTCTTTCTATTTAAGAAGGCTCAAAAATGAGGTTTCATTTAAATGAATCCTATGGGACAAATACCATATTTATAAAAGAGGTATGGTAAATTAATAAAAATAAAAATAAACGAGAGGTATGGTAAATAAATAAAACATTTTTTTATATTTACTTCATATGTCATCGTATTTTTATGAACATGCAAGCATGTAAATAAATAAAAATATAAATAAAGTGGAGGTATGGTAAATAAATAAAACCTCTTTCT
>APFE031698008.1:108148-137864 GCA_000404065.3 Pinus taeda | reverse complement strand
TTAAAGGGGAAATTCTATCAGCTTAGATCCATCTTAATTCCGGGTCTACCAAGTGCTGGGAGGGATAAATAGATTTCATCCCTCTAAGCGTGGTAGATGTGGAGTTAAGATGGATATAGGTTGGTTTTTATGATATTGAAGATATTAAATAGGCTTAGGAAATTATATTGTAAAAAAAATCTTAAGATGAATGGTTAAAACTACATTTAGTCACTTCACAAAATTTAGTAAAAAATACTGATATCTACATTAATATTGGTTTTTCTGATTTAACAAAAAAAAAATTCAAAACAATGAAATGTTAACTCTTTCCTTGTCACCCTAACAGAAGAGAGATAGTCAGTGCTCAGATTTCTCACCATTTTCAAACATTCTCAATATGATATCTTCATGAAAAAGTTAAGGTATTGATCTTGGATTAGTTGTTTGAAAAATATGTTGGTTTATACAACCTTTCATCTTCTATGCTATTCTTAGTTTGTCGTAATGATCTGTAGGGGTTGGGTATTTGCACCATATTTTCCTAAGAGGTGGAGATTGTGCACCAAAAAGGAAATTAATCCACATGTTACAATGCTATTAAAAATTATATGAAGGTAGTGAATTATGCTAATAAGAAATTTAGATTGGGAGAGACGTAATTAAATTATATTATTTAATTGAGATTTCCAATTAAAATAATTTATAAAATCTACATTTATATATATTTATATATTGATTGGAAGGCTTCTGACAATAGTCATTTCTTTCCATTAGATCCCTTTCATGCCTTTGGGATACTTACTACTTCATTATATTATATAGTTGGGGCTTGCTACTTGTTGGCGTATTGGAGTAAACAAACTTGATGTATTTTATTTTTTATCTCGCAGTTGCAGTCTACGGAATAAGAAATAAATTTGATAGCTTGGAAAAAGTGGAAGTTTGACAAAAGTGGTAGAAAAAACATTAATCTCTCCTACCGTGACAAACATGGCCACTAAAACTTGCAACATTGTTTGTAGGAAGTGAATATTATGTTTCCTTTTTCCAAACATGTACGTTAGTATATTCCAGTTTAATGAAAATATTTATTATTATCATATACAGTTTCATAATTTAACAAAACATTCTCCAAGACTTCACAATGTTTTATTATTTAGGGAAATATTTTCCAAGGTCTTACAAGATTTTATAATTTAGTGAAAGATTCACCATAAACTTTACAAGATAATATAATCTAGTGAGAGATTCGCAAAAATATATATATATATAATATACATATTATATTAGTGATAAAATCACCTCCCATTTTCCTATGTATCATGGGATTCACCATTTATTATACATATAAATTTATGGTGGTTCTTAAAATCTTCTGTGCCATGGATATTAGTTAATAGAGTTATAAATGTTGTTCAAATGGTAAATTCACCTTCAGAAATGAATCAATAGGAAATAACATGATAAATAATATTTGGCAATGTAATGTAGCACTTCAATACCACAAGTAGAGCCACTACTGCCAGCAGGCATTCATAGCCTTGATAGGGTTATTTTTTAACAAAAAAAATGAGCCAGAGTCCTCCGTTTAGTATCTAGATGGTTTTATTTTTTAATTGCTATAAAGAGACCCTTATTCTGGCATGGTAACCATATAATCATAGGTCCATTCACCGATATATGACAAAGTGATCAGGTCTGCTTGTGATGAGACCTCTTGTCCTTCTGACAGCTTTCACTATCTAGAAGGTCATTATCCTAGTGTGGTGGCCATGATGGAATGTCAATTGTTACATCCTTATGATCATAGTAGGCTACCCCATGATGAGACCCCCTATCCTCTTTAAGAAGATATGTGTTTCATTTTCATGTTTTCATGTTTTTATTGTAAATGGAGGGAGGCACCTTAAGATTCAGGGATGACGTAAGAAGTAAAAAAATGCTGATGAAATTTATGCTTTTATCCGTATATCATCATACCAAAGGGATTTATCCATTGATAGTGTGAAAGATAAACCAACATGGTATTGAGATAATAAATCATTTTATGATATGTCCAAAGAGAAGATATTTAGCTAGTCATTATATAGATGAACTAGGTTAGTTTCCAAATAAAGATAACCACCATAGGTTTTACAAGTCATAATGGTATTAATATTATTACTTTTTCCTTTATCTCGGGTACAAATTCTAGGTCCAAACATATGGTTTTGGTAAGAAAACATAAAAGAGAAAGAAAAATGAAAAAAAAATGACTAGGAATGAAATAACAAAGATAAATCACAGTTATTCATTCTACCGATTTAAATAATAAACACACAAAAAGAAAAATCAAGGTTGTTCTATTGATTGGACAACAATCTTTCAATCAATTGAACAATATACACTAAAAGAGTATTGCTCAATTGATTGAAAACAATAATTCAATCGATTGAATAGCAATACAAAAACGCAAAAAGTGTTATTTAATTGATTGAACAGAAATCGTTCAATCAATTGAATAGCAAAATCGTAGAAACACAAAAGTGTTGTTCAATTGATTAAACAAAAATTATTCAATCGATTAAACAACAAAATAAAAAAATGCAAAAAGTGTTGTTCAATTGATTGAACAAAATCATTCAATCAATTGAACAACAAAATCATAAAAATGCAAAAGTGTTGTTTAATTGATTAAACAACAATCATTCAATCAATTGAACAACAATCGTTCAATCGATTGAATAGAAAAATTGAAAGCATGCAAAAAGTGTCGTTCAATTTATTTAACAACAACTGTTCAATCAATTCAACAACAAAACCGTAAAAATGCAAAAGTGTTGTTCACTTTATTGAACATCAATCATTCAATCAATTGAACAACAAAACCAAAAAAATGCAAAAAGTGTTTTTCAATTAAATGAACAACAATCATTCAATCGAAAATTGTAAAAATGCAAAAGTGTTGTTCAATTGATTGAACAACAATTATTCAATTGATTGAAGAGAAAAATCGTAAAAATGCAAAAAATGTTGTTCAATTAATTTAGCAACAATCATTCAATCGAGTTGTATAGAGAAGCACCAAAAGTGTTGATCAATTGATTCAATAACAATCGTTCAAATGACTGAACAACAAATGCACAAAAGGTTTTGTCTAATTGATTGAACAACAATCGTTCAAACAACTGAACAACAAAACAACAAAAGTGTTGTCCAATTGATTGAATAACAATCGTTCAAACGACTGGACATCAAAACAATAGAAGTTTTCTTCAATCAATTGAATAACAATCGTTCAATTGATTGAAAAACAAACATGCAAAGAGTGTTGTTAAATTGTTTGAGAAATAATTATTCACACGATTGAACAACAAAAAAATATGGAAACAAATAAGTGTTGTTCAATTGATTGAACAACAATCATTCAATCAATTGAAAATCACACAAAGTTTTGTTCAATTGATCAATTTCTCAATCGATTGAACAACAACACACACACAAAAGATAAGTGTTGTTCAATTGATTTAACAACAATCATTCAATCGATTGAACAACAATACACACAAAAAATAAGTATTGTTCATTTGATTGAACAACAATCGTTTAATTGATTGAACAACAACATGCAAAAAAAAAAAGTTGGTGTCATTCAATTGATTGAAAAACAATTGTTCAATCAATTAAACAACAAATCATGAAAAAATAAATTGGTCTTGTTCAATTCATTGAACAACAATCATTCGATTGATTAACAACAATCGTTCAATTGATTGAACAATAAAATATGAAAATGAAATAATTGATGTTCAATGGATTGAACAACAATTAGTAAATTAATTGAATAGAAAAATATGAAGAAAAAATAAATCAGTGTTGTACAATGGATTGAACAGTAATCATTCAATCGATTGAACAACAAAATAAGAGAAAAGTAAAAATAAAAAATTAGTGTTATTCAATGGATTGAACAATAATCTTTCAATCGATTGAATAACATAATACTGAAAAATAGAAATTACAGATGTTAAATTGATTGAACATAAATGATTAAACACACCCAGAAATGAGTCAGAGTTGTTCGTTCTACCGAACATCAGTTGTTCAATTAATTGAACAACAACTGTTCAATTGATTGAACAACATCTCTCGATTTGCCAACGGAACAAAAAATACAACTTTGAAGGAATCAACACCTGAAACGCAAAAACATAAGAGAAATCAGAAAAGAAACAACACTTTATTTAAAAACAACGAATAAATAAAAAAATTAAGATACAACAAGTATGACGTTATTTCCTAAGGTAATTTCATTCTGTCAATGGAAAAAAATGATCTCTTGCAAAACTATTTTGGCATTAGTGAAATGAATTTTAAAATGGAAATCAATTCTCCATTTCTTCTGTTATGAATCCGTTAGCTAATGAATTTTATGAAATTCACTTGTTTCATTAACATTTCTTTAAAAATCGCTCGTTCATAAATTGACTTCTTTTATTGTCCTGAAACCTATAAAAAATGAGTGTCTACCTGCAATGAAACATGAAATATAGGAAGAAAAGATGTGATCGAGTTGTCATAATCTAAGACATCAAAAAAATAAGAAGTAGTTACTCTACAAAAAAAAAATCCATAAAAATATAAACAATGAAAAAATTATTTGTCACCTGGGGAGAGGAGTGGTTGACCATACTAACTAGTAGTGTTTTAATCATAACTACTTTGTTTTTTGTCTAATTTGAGTGATTCAAAAGCAAAATGAGAGCTAATTCAAAGGTATATCACCAATACAAATAATTGTTAAAATTTCCATGATATGATGTGTCAATTTTATATGGAACAACCTGCATAACAAAGTCATTTTCAATTCCCCAAGTTAGACCAACAATTGATATTTTAAGCATAATATTTTTTTTTGATGGCGAATTCAAATTATTCAAATTGGAGATTAACGTAGATTCATTTATGTATCTCCAATAGAAATATGTTTTGAAGAAAATGATAATTGATGGATCAAATACACAAGTGAACAACTGGAAAAACAAAGTTTTTAAAGTGCATATTTATAATAGACATTTAGTATTATTATCATAACTCTCTCATACGATATCAAAATTGAGTGATTCAAATTTCCTTTAAACTAGATTCATAAGGGAATTTACCATAGAATCATATTTTAAAAATATAGTCATTTAGGCCTGCAAAAACTGACTGTCCCAACTCTTTTCTTAATTTTCCTACGAGACACCCTGTCAATGCTTTCCTTATAAACTTTTCATTTCAAATCCAAATTGAGTGATTCAAATTGGGTTGGAAATTATACATAAATAGATACTTAGAATATATTTTTTCTTTTTTAATATTCCCTTTTGGTCCCTCAAAACGTGCCTGTCCCAATTGTGTTTTTCAAAACTTTCACCAAGCTCGCAAGACAAAAAAATATGATATTCAAGCAATTTTTCCAAATTGGTGAGAAAAATGGATATTAGTGTTTTTAGAACAGTTATTTTCAATATAATACATCTACATACACAAATAAATAAAAATATTTATTACTAATGTTGATTTCGACGACGTGTTGCAACAAAAACAACTATTTTACATAAAAGAATTTGTGTTTATTTATGTCTTTAGTTATTTTATTTTCTACACTAACCTACTATGCTTTGAAAATTGAATATTCTTACGTATAAGAGTACTTCCAATGGATCCATTTTCAAAATAAGGCCTAAAAGTATGTATATACCCAAATTTGAAAAATCCATCTTCATAGATAGTAGGGTATTAGAAACCAACTTCCCTTGAAAAGATGGTGTCAAAAATTGGTGAATATGGAGTGACGTTGCAAAAAAATGATTGAGTGAAACCAATATTCAATATATCCTTTACTATCTTGATTTCTCATAGCTATCATATGATGAAGTTCTTGAGTTTTTGAAATGACTTATTGGTGCAGAATAGAAGAAACCTCATCTTCCATAACTTCTACAATTTTTGGATTTCAAACATTCCCAATATCAATATAATTTTTCTGAAATGGTGGACGTGAGATAGAATGGGTGGGAAGGGTAGGTAATTTTTGCATTCCAACACTGTAAGCATGTTGTATTGGTTTATTATGTTTAGGTTTTGGAATGAGTTGAGAAGGAAACTCTATAGGGCATTGAGCATTTTGATGATATAGTTGATTGGGTTGTGTGGCTGGTTTTAATAAATCAGCAAGATGTTGTTGAAAAACTAGAAAAGAATAGGGATGATGTGTTTGTGCTACAAGATGTGGGAGAATATCCATGTAATCATAAGATGAACCATGCCAAACTTGTAGACAATATTGGTGAGGATTATATTGAGATTTAAATGATTGCCCTAACACAAGAGTATTCCATAATGGATTATGCAAGTAATAAAATGGAGAGGATGTGTTTTGAACCATACATGTAGGCCATGTTTTCCATGGTTTTGACCTTGTTACAACTTCCCCCTCTTTGATATGCTACTTCCATCTTAGATAAGGAAGAGTGACTATCTATGGGATGTTCCTTTCAGTAATGAGTGAAAAGCACTTCATCAAATTCTGCCTTATTTTTTTGAGCCTGCAAAACATGCAATTGTGAATTTAGAGAGCTAATAAAATCATTTTTAAATTTTTTGAATAAAACATTGATTTGTAGTAGATTTGGAAAAGAAAGAAGGAACTTCTCTAGAATTCTTACTAACCTTGAAGATTCCTCTTGAATACCTTCTGCATAAATCAAAAACATCATCATATGGTAGCTGAAAAACATCACCTTTTTTCTATCAGATTTAAGAGTTCTAAAAATTCATCTTTAATTCCATTAAGAAGGAGTGTTTTTAAGATCTCTTTTTTCAAATGCTTATGCTTTGATTTTTGAAAGTTTTATTTAAATTGCTCTACATATTCCTCCATGATTTCATCTTTCCTTTGTATCATATTGAAAATATCCTCATGGGCCTTGCAATAGTCTTGGTACTTCTTCAAGAATACATTCATCATGTCTTCCCATGTTTGAATGTAGTTCCCACCAAGGCTCATGAACCATCGGAGAGATGCTTCTTTTAGAGAAAGAGGAAACACTTTCAACCTTTGATCATTTGTACAATAATCATATCATCTACAAAGTACTTCAAACTAAAATAAGAATGTATCTGGGTCTTTTGTTGCCAAACCATGAAAGTTTGGTCGAGAAGATGGGGGAATTATGTGCATTTGTGTCACTACTAGATATTTGATAGGGAATTCAAAAGTAGCAACGTGAGCCATTTCTTACCATAATAGAGGATGTTCGTGTGTTGCTTTGAGGCTCCTCCTTCAAATTTTCCTGTCAATTGGTTAGTGGAAAGGGTGGTTCTTACATCACCACTTGAGTGGAATCATGAGATTTTTTTCTTAAATTCTACCTGTAAAATTCCTACTTCTATCAGTGCATGCTATATGACATAAGCCTGACTACGGAGGTTAGATCCATCACTAGTTCCATAGGATACGTGTGTAGGTTCTTACTTTCTGTCATCAATATCTAGCTCTCACAAAGTCAAGTATGCATCTACAACCAAATATTAGTGTGGTAGTGAGATTTGATTGTCTCCCTGACAATGATGCTAAACTGTTGGGATACATAATTGCTTAATAAAAACAACTAATCACTTGAACATTAATTATCAACCTGAGGACCGTATTTTTATTTCAAGGCGATAGGAAAAATATATACATAACAATAACAACAACTAACATTGGTTCTATATGGTTTTGTTCTATACTATCAAGCTCATTCAACAAGAAATAAAATGGAAGACTTGAAAAATAAAACTAAAATTAAAAATAAGAAAGTAAATGAGAGGAAAAACAATTATGCCAATCACACAATTTAAATCATTGCTAAATTAAACCACGAATTATTGGATTGGAAATTTAATCTATTTCACTCAACGTAATTGAAATGATAATCGAGAGTAGTAAATTAAATGAAATATAGAAATTGGATGAAATAAGAATTCTGGAAAATGTAGCAACTTAAAAAATTACTTGATCAAAATGGTAATTTACTTTAAAGAACAACAATTGAAATTCAAAGAAACAAGCACACAAATAAACTACTATAGATGTTCGAGGTAGCATCTCGTCCAAGGTAGTGGGCCAACTTTCCGAGACTCAGTTTCACCTTGAGAAATAACTCAGATCATATTACAAATAACAGATGTAGAACTCAATGGATAACTTCCTTCATTAAAACATATGAGAGAAATAATTACAGCAAAATGAAGTTCTTAGTTTTCCTCAAATTCAACAATTGTTCATCTCTCATCTCTCATCTCTTGCCTATTCTTCTACATCCCATCTAATAATTGTCCATTTCCTATCTCCTAATTATCCATCATTATCCCCTATTCTTCCCCCCAATTATCCTCTTCTCCTTGATCTATGTTTTCATTTAAATACACAGAGAACAAAGGGAAGTTACAACAAAGTTGATTACAAAAAGATTTCCATTACAATTTTGGACTGATTACATAATATTAATAAACAAGATCATATGTGAAAGATCTTTCCATCAACATTCAGCAGGAACAAGTCGAATTTGGTATTGCAATTGGAAGGATTTGGAAAATGGTTGCAACAACAAATCTGAGAAAATCACCTAACCTTGCATTTCTCTCAATCGAAACTGAATTTTGGAAAACACTTCATCATAAAACTAATATGGTTCGTTCTACACAATACCCATGTCTCGGATTTTCAAGGTTCTCATTAATTTGTCTAAGTCATCCAATGAAAATCTATCTCTTCTTATTCTAGTGAATTTCTGAGTTGGAATATTTGATTATGAGCTAAAAATCATATTTGCAATCTCGAAAATGTCTTGGAGGCTAAAATCATGAGTGATGTTACAACAAATTCATTAATAAACCATCATTGTTAAAATCGTGCATAATAATTATCAATTTATGAAAAATAAAGGAGAAGAAATAATATTTATCCACGAGAGCATAAATAATTATATAATAATTTATGATAAATGATCTGATAAAGAAAGGTAGAAATGGATGAAATAGACGTTAAAAAGTGATAATAATAATTGCAAATTAATGGCCCAACACACATGCTTTGTACTCTTATAAGAAAGTTAATCTTAAGCTCAACTATCCTTCAATTAATGCATTTACACAATATTTTTCATGAATAAATCGAACTCACTATTTAGAATACTTTTAGCTTGATACTTTTAAATCCAAATGGAACTATTGGGTTACTATATCATTGGAAAATTTGGATTAGAGCGATTTTGACAAACTAATAAATTTCAAATATTATGACAAACCCAATCTCCAATGGTTACTACAGTTCTACTTAAGACAAAAAGGTTATATATATATATTATACTATATATAATAATATATATATATATATATATATAATTTATTTCCTCTTCTTCTATTCATAATTCTAGTGCCACCACTACATCAAAGCATAAAAGATCCCTTCCACTTAGATATTCCCCACTACCATTTTTTCTTTTAATTCCAGTTTCATGGTACTATTTTTAGTTTAGCTTCTATTTTTTTCATTACAGTGATAATTTCAGTTACTAGTAGCTAGCACATATTACTCTAGAGTAATCTAAAGATCACATAATTAGTTTGTACAAATAAAATATTTTCCTATCAACAAGATAATAACTCTGACTTACCAACATTCTCCTCGCATATTTCATAATACATATCATTCCCTAATAACCCAGAATGTCATTATTGCATTCAATAATTAAATAAATAGTTTTGTGCATTTCATTTTCCATTCTCATCAAAACCAACATCTACCTATGGAAATACATGTTAAGATAATAACTTCAAGAAGAGAAAAATCAATTAATATGATAAATATGTTCTAACCATAATTTCCTATGGAAGTGTACTTGGGAAGATTATACGTTTTCACCACCCAATCTTGAACTATAATCCACCACATCACCCTTGTGTTGAGAATTTCTTCCCCTGGAATCAATAAACCCTCTTAATCCCTTCAATGGTTATTTAATACATTTCTTTCATGATAAAGTTTCCTTTAGTGACGTCCCACTTGTGTGGACCATTTTATCCACTTGGCTAGGCTTTTCCATAAAATCCCACCCCTCTCTCTCGTGACACTTTTATGCATCTCCAACCTTAGCATATTTCTCCAGCTAAGCAAATTAATGTATTTTTTGTCTCATTCCTTATGTTTATCTAGAATTCCATTCATGAAAGAATTATCCAATCTTATTTACCAATGAGATTTTATTTTAGGGAAGAATCTCATTTCTAGGTGTCTCATTCCCAAGTACATGCATCCTATTTATTTATTTATTAATAATTATTCATTTACATAATTATTGCAATATTCTTCATGGTTTTTCCACCATTCTTTCTAACATAACTAAGTCTAACCAAAAAAATGTTACAATGGAAAGATATTACACTTTATGGAATAACAAAGAGGAATTGGTTATTGAAATAGAGATGGCTGACATCAGAGCCCAATTTCAAGGTCGTGTGTTGCAGCCTCCAATGTTGGACTCCATGGAAAAACAGTTAAGGGACATTCATGCCAATATTGACATTATTCACAGACAATGTTACAATGATAGGAATGAAATCATTGCCTACATTAATGATGTTCAATACACTTAGGGAGAGATATTGTAACTGTTGGGTAGTGTTATATCCTTTCCATGACTACCCCACGTCGGGACCCTATATTAAGTGGGCGGACCTACGTATGGTTTTGTGCATGGATTCCACACATGGTTTTGGGCATGGTGGTTTTTTTTTCCATGCTATTTTGTAGATCCAATCAATGGAACTATGGTTATATTCTAATCTAGGGTTAATGGATTGGGGTTTATGGATGCTTTGACATGTATATATATGTATTGTAACATTGAAATGGATATAATGTAAAATTTATCTGGTAGTCCCGGTTTTGGGATCAAGGGGAAAATCTTTGTGTATATCTTTTTTTATGTTTTATGCTCTCACCATTGTTTATTTTACGTTTTTAGAATTCACATGCTAATAATTTTTGTATGGGTTTAAAACCCACATTTGGTATTGGAGATCGTTTTGCTTCAAGGGGACACCTTTGTTGTTAAGGGTTTTTTTTCTTAGGCCTATGGTAGACCCTGTTCATTGGGAGATCTGCACGATCAATTCTTGTGGTGAAAGAAGATGGCAAGCAGTGGAAAAATAGAGATCGAGAAATTTAATGGCCAGAGTTTTGAGTTGTAGAAAATCAAGATGGAGGATTTGCTGGTGGATAAAAATCTATGGATTGCGGTAGATCTGGGTGCTAAACCAATAGAAATGGCAGCTAAAGATTGGGCAAAGTTGGATAGGAAGGCAAAGAGCATAATACAATTGTATGTCTCAAATTTAGTAATGATGAATGTATCAGGGGAAGCTTCAGCAAAGGATTTGTGGGACAAGTTAGCAAATTTTTACCAATCTAAGTCTCTTGTGAATAAACTATTCCTACAGAAAAAGTTGTATAACATGAGGATGAAAGATGGAGACTCAGTGACAGAGCATCTGAATGCATTTAATATTCTGGTAATATAGTTATTATCTGTCGATATTAAAATTTCAAATGAAGATATGTGCATGAGCCTGTTGTGTTCTTTATCAAATTCATGGTATATTCTGGTTGTTACAACAGGTAGCAATATAACTTCTTTGCAGTTTGATGAAATAGTATCATCCTTGCTATCAGAGGAAATGAGATATAAATATATGGAGGGCCAGAATGGTGATGTCTTCTCTATATGAAGACTATCACATAAAAGAAACAAAAATAAGTCCTCGAGTGTGAGATCAAAATCTAGAGTGATATCTAGATCTCTAGGAAAACCTATAAAGGTGTCCTAGAAATGCAGAAAGGAAGGAAACTTCAAAAGGGACTGTAAACCTAAATCTCTTGAGAAAGCAAAGGGATCTGATGATGCTCGTTCTGCAGATGTGAAACACACCTCAAATAAAAGTGGGGATGTGTAATTGGTTTCTTCTTCAAGTACACATGTAGATCATGAGGAACGGTTGATTGATTCAAGTGCATATTTTCAATTCACTCCCATAGAGCGTGTTTCTGCGAGTCTGAGAAATATGATGGTGGTTATGTCTTCTAGGGGGTGATAGGAAGGCCAGAATCATTGTTCATGGAAAATTCAAGTTGAATTCGCAAGGTGGAAGGATTAGAACACTTCCAGGTGTTCTGCATATTTCTACATTGGCCAGAAATGTGATTACTGTAAGCAAGCTAGATGAGGCAAGTGTAAAAAAAATGCTCAAGAAAGATACTTGCCAGATACTTTGGGGAGATCTGATATTGATGTGGGGAGTTCATATTTTAGAATTTTTACAAGCTTCAAGGTAGCACTATTATTGATGGGTGCAATAATTATGTGGTTCTTGAAAGTCAACTGCAAAATCTAGTGGTCTTTAGACAAAATACTATGTTATAACATCAAACGCTTGGACATATTGGAGAGAAGGGCCTTTAAATACTTCATGGTAATGCTATGATATAAGACATGTCTAATTCTCTAGGTTTTGATTTCTACGAAAATTTTGTATATGGGAAGAAAAATCAGGTGAGTTTCCCCTTTGGTGCTAAGAGGGTGAAACAAATATTAGAGCTTGTGCACAACGATGTGTTTCGACCTATGTCGATAACATCGTTGGGTAATTCTATGTACTATGTATCATTTATAGATGACCTCTTAAAGACTACATGGATATATTTCGTCAAGAAAAATTATGAAGTATTGGGCAGGTTCAAAGAATTTAAGGCTCTCACGGAAAAGGAGACAAAAAAGAAGATAAAGTTTTTTAGGACATATAATGGTGGAGAGTTTTTCTAGAAGGATTTTGAAGAGTTCTGCAATAACTGTGGTATAGCATGGGATAAGACTACTACATACACACGTCAACAAATGGAGTTTCAGAAAGAATGAGCAAGACATTTATGGAAAGGGCAAGAAGCATGCTCAATGGTGTCAAGTTAGGAAAGGAATTCTAGGTAGAGGTGGTGGAGACTGCATGTTACCTATTCAACAGATCACCTTCATCAGCATTGGAAGATTAGACTCCACAAGAGATATGGACTGATAAGAAACCTTCTCTTTCACATCAGAGGGTATTTGGATGTGATGCATATGTACATGTTCCAAAAGAGAAAATAACAAAGCTAGATAGTATATCTAAAAAGTGCATCTTTATTTGGTATCAGGATGGTCTAAAAGTTTATAAGCTTTAGAATCCATAAACAAGGAAGGTTGTGTACAACTTATATGTGGTGTTTAGAGAATTGAAATATCCTATTAAACATGAAGTCCTACCACAGGAGCCTGAGAAGATATAGTTTGAGCTAAAGGAGGAAGAATCAGACTCTATAGCACAAAAGAAATCAAAAGTTGAAGAGTCACAAACTACAGCTGTGAGAAGATCAGTTCGAGAAAGAAGGCAACCAAAAAGGTATAATTCATCTGCTTTCTGCTCAAATTTTGCTTTATCTATTACTGATGATGATCCCAAAACTGTAACTAGAGAAGTAGATTCAGATGATGGAAAACTCTCGAAAGAGGTCATGGTTCATCAAATGACATCTTTTCACAAAAATGAGGCTTGGGATCTGGTGGAGTTGTCAGCTGGAAGGAAACCCATTTGCAGTAAATGGGTGTTTAAGAAGAAGATAAATGCATAGGGCAAGGTGGAGAAATACAAATCTCGGTTGGTAGCAAAAGTTTATTCCTAGGTGTCGGGAATTGATTTCGGTGATATTTTTTCTCCTGTTGCCAAGGTATATTCTATTAGATTACTTTTATCTATTCTTTCTGCTTTTGATTTTGAGGTAGAAAAAATGAACGTGAAGACAACATTTCTTCACGGGGATCTGGATGAAGAGATCCACGTGAAGCAACCTAAAGGCCTTGCAAGGAAGGGTAAGAAATAACTGGTGTGCAAGTTAAAAAAGTTTTTATATGAGTAAACAGTAGCCAAGGATGTGGTATCAACAATTTGATACATTTATACGGAGAGTTAGCTTCACTAGAAGCAAATCATATCATTGTGTATATTTTAAATTAATTGGTGACCATTTATTTATTTAGTCTTCTATGTGGATGATATGTTGTTGGTTCGAAATGACAAATAAATTATCCAAGATTTGAGGACACAATTGTCCTCCAAATTTGACATGAAAGATCTTGGTGTTGCAAACTATATTTTATGCATGGAAATTAAACGAGATCAGGCAAAGAGGAATCTCTGGTTAAACTAGAGGAAGTATGTGAGGACAATATTGCAGAGATTCAATATGAAGGATAATAAACTGATGAAGGTTCTTATTCTTGTAGGTATAAATTTATCTGTTGAACAATGTCCCTAGACACAAGAAGAGGAAGAGGACATGTCCCATGTTCCATATGCAAGTGAAGTCTGTAGCCTAATGTATGCAATGGTCTGTACTAGACCAGTCATTGCACATAATGGGAGTATTGAGTAGGTTTATATCAAAACCAAGGAAGGAGCATTGGACAATAGTGAAGCAGGTTTTCAGGTATTTGTGTGGCACTAGTGATTATGGTTTGTGCTACCAAGGAAGACCAATATTGGACATAGTTTTGGACATCTGTGGCTTTGTTCATGCAGACTAGGCTAGATATCTAGATCAAAGAACATGTACAAGTGGGTATGTGTTTAACGTATTTGGAGGTGCAGTCATTTGGATGAGTAAGAGATAGTCTGTAGTGGTACTTTCAACTACAGAGACAGAATACATGACAACCACTCATACAAGAAAGGAAACAGTTTGGTTGCAGATAATGTGTTCAAGTATGGGGTTAGTACAATGAGCTATAATGATATACTATGACAACAAGAGTGCAATTTTCTTGGCTAAGAACCTTGCTTATCATTCAGAGACAAAACACATTGATATTCAGTGTCACTTTCTAAGGGATATGGTTGAGGACAGAAAGGTTTTCCTGGTAAAGGTGAACACTTTGAAAAATACTGCAGTTGCATTGAAAAAGTCTGTGAGCACTGAAAAGTTCTGTTGATGTAGAGAAACAATAGGTTTTGTAGGGTTGGATCAATGACTAAGCTCTCTTGTGGAAAGAAAACATCAAGTGGGAGAATGTTGGGTTGTGTTATATTCTTTCCATGACTACCCCATGCATGAGGGGGTATACAGGGAAGTGGAAGCTCCTCTGCACGAGGTCCAAGGCAACACCCCGAGAATTTTTTTTTGGACCCTATACTAGGTGGGCGGAACTAGCTATGCTTTTGTGCATGAATTTTCCACATGGTTTTGGGCATGATGGTTTTTTGTCCATAGTATTTTGTAGATTCGATCAAAGTAACTATCGTTATGTTCTAATTCAAGGTTAATGGATGCTTTGACATGTATATACATGTATTGTGACATTAAAAGGAATATAATGAAAAATATATCTGCCAATCTGGTTTTGGGATCCAAGGGAAAATCTTTGTGTATATATATTTTAAGTTTTATGCTGTTGAGATTGTTTTCTTTATGTTTTTAGAATTCGTATGCAGGTAATTTATGTAGTGGGTTGAAACCTACAAGAATGCATTGCTTTGGTCCACTGTAGTCAACGCAGATCCAATGAGCGACTAGATGAGATCCATGCAAGTTTGGCCCATATTGATGCTCATGTGCATGAAGGGCATGACCCTCCTATGGCCCGGGGACTGGCACAAGCTCCAAACATGCCTCCATAAAATGGTTATTGTTGGTTGTGTATTGGGTTTGTCAGTTTTTTGGACAATATGGTTACTCTAGCGCTGGATTTTTCATAACAAAAAGAATCATCTATCAAGATTTTGCACTACTCTCCCAACGAACAAATCTGGTCAGAGTGATGTCAGGAGAGCAAAAGATCTTTGGATTGAACGATGCAAATATTTAAAAAATTAATTAAAAAATTTCGACTGATAATTTTTTGTATATGAATATCAATTTGACCTTCTTCTCATAATTTACGATTTTTTTTCTAAATAAACTTGTATAACTGTTTTAGATTTATCTAAGTTATATCTAGTATATTAATTATTCAATTATATCCTATATTAAATTTAATATAAAACAAAAAATAAAATAAAAATAAAATTCTTATGTTTCATTCTAAATTTCAATATATCAATATCAATTTCATCATATTAATAACCATGATTATTTTATTTATTTGATCCAAAATAGCATAATTAAATGGAGAAAAGGTGCTTGTGCATAACGTAGTCCAGTGAGATATGTTCATCTCCGAATTAAGAAATTTTCCTTTCAAATAGAAATGTATGAATGTTCTAAATTTATCTTAGTTGTGCTGAAGAAATGTTTGACCCCATTAGACGAAAACCAGTCTAGCTGGAAAATGATTTGGCTATGTTTAACACTGTAACAATCATTTAGAAATTCTAAATGATGCTTGAACATGAGATGAGATTTGTAACCTCAACATCATACTTTTATTTTTTTTGGCATCCTCATCTTACCGATTGTGAAATTTCCCTGTGGAAATTGTAATATATCCACACAAAATACACTCTCCAAGCATGTACATGATCATCTAGAGAGAGTCAAGACAATATCTCTGCCATAGGGGAAGTTGAGAGATTGCCAAATGACATGTCGAACTTGTGACTTCAATTCTTACTCTATGGGCCTTGTCCCCGGGGTAAGACCTTTATTCTTCTCTCCACATTTTGCATTGGCTGGTTCTGCCCGCATGTGCGGCCAGTTGCGACCACTAGATGAGAACGTTAACTTATATTAAATGCTAGTTAAAGAAACTATGGCTCTGACCCCTTTCCCAGCTAAACTATGGCCACAGTTAAACTATGGCTCTCCCTCTCCCAGTTATAAAAAAAAAATCAGATACGAACAAGTTCACTGCATGAGAGACGCATTAAGATCATGGTTCCCGAATTCGTATTCGGATTCGAATTTCATTCGATAAGATAAAAATTTGAATGAATAATTTTTAATTAAAAAAACAAAATTGACATATTATATTTAGTAATAATAATATATTTTCAGATAATTTTTTTGAATTTTAAATATCTTTTAATAAATTAAATAACATAACAATTTTATGGATAAAATTCAAAAAAAACAACACTCAATAGTTTCACCAGTAATTTTCAAAACTACCATTTTTTTTCAAAATTTAAATCTATAATGCTTTTCTAATTTCAAAACTTCTTTATTTAAAATCTTTCATAATAAATATAAATATTTCGAAAAATATGTAAAATCTCAGAAAATCACTTATGGAAAATCCCAGAAAATCTTTCATAATAATCGAATTTCTTCAAATAATACGCTTATGGAACTGACGAATTTCTGTATTTTTGTAGCCAGCTTCGGCGAACTTGGTAACTATGATTAAGTTATGATAGCAACACAAACAATACTGTGAAAAATACATTGAAAACAATATACTCAGAACAAATTTATTATTCCTTCGTATAGAGTTATTTTAACAATGGAAATAAAGAAGGGAGTTATTTTAACAATTCAAATATCATTTATTTTAATAGATTATATTATATCAAAATATTAAGGGTAAAATTATGGGCCACTCCAATTTCAAGTCAAAAATTACTAAGGGTCAATATTTTAATTATGAAATTGATTTTATTGACATGTTTGTTAATTATTCTAACCAATTTAGATCTATTTTAATTCAAGATTTATCAAGGGCGCAGAGGGATTGGATGCAAATGATTTTTCTTGGGGCTTAATAGATCTAGAATTAAGATGGATCTAGGCAGGTTATTTCCCCCTTTAAATAGCCTAAATTCCACATGAATACCATGGGTCAATACCATGGGTTTTCATAGAGGCTCAAAAATCAACCGTAACATGACCAAAGCAATTTTACTTTCACTTCCCAACAAAAATAATAAAAATAAATAAATTAAGATAGAATCTTTATTTGAACATATAATTTTTTTTAACCGAGTTAAATGTTTATAGGACATTAAATTCTTGAGGCAATAACTACCTCGCTAAACTTCACTTCGGGGAGATTAACTTGGTCCATCTTTGTTGAAGTCCACATAAAAATGTTTACGTCTCACGAATAAATACATAGATAACTAATAGTTATATCCTCTTAAGGCAATAACTACCCCATTAAACATCACTTGGGGAGATTAACTTGGTCCATCTTTGTTGAAGTCCACATAAAAATGTTCACTTCTAGGGAATACATAGGTAAGTAATAGCTATATCCCCTAGTTTTCTAAGAGATTGATTGACTCTATCACCAAGTCAATTGTACGCTAACACTCCGAACAACTACCCCCTTGAACTTCACTAGGGGAGATTAACTTCATCCATCTTTGTTGAAGTCCTCATAAAAAGGTTAACATCGAAGGGAAGGGAATACATGGGTAACTAGTAGCTATATGGCCCAGTTTTCTATTACATTGTTTTCTCAACCATATGGCAATGTGATATCTAACATGACCCACTCAAGCTACCATATGAGTACAACTACCACACTCGCCTGTGATATCTCACATGATCCCCTCAAGGTACCATATGAGTGCACCTAATTATTTAATTGGATATTCCACAACTTATACTATATCATCTCTATGCATGAGAGCAATGACATCATGCGCTGATGGACTACAACATGCATCACCCCATTATGCTACAATATGAATACACCTATCACAATAATTATTCTTGTGTTTCCATTACACATCTTAATCATATTTCGTTCCTATGCATGAAAGGGATTGCATCATGTGTTACGCTACAACAATTATGCCTAAATAACAATACTTGCAACAACTTTGATGAATACATCTTGCCTATAATTTACAACTTGGACGAAACACTCTACAATCTCTCCTCAACCTTACCTTTTTCTCATCTCTATATTTCCCTCTTTTGCACTCACCATGACTCTTCTAAGCCAATGGATGCAAGTTACTCCCACTTTTGACAAAACACCTTGCCACATATTTCATGGTTACCTTGGAGATCTCTATGCATACGACTATGTTTCCTCCTTAGTGTAGCTTGACTTTCCTTGGCACAACCTATATCTATTATAAATATATCTCATCAACCCGCATACAACATCAAAACCTGTAGTACATATAATGATCTTCCCCTAACTTTGATACCACTATTATAAAAGTACAAATAATTAAAAACATAATAGAAACACATAAAGAAAAGAACACAAGATGCCATAAATTGTCCTAAAAATCCTTGCATGAAGACCAACTCCTAATAATAAATGTCTTATTCTTTGTGCCAAAGGAATTTCAGAATGGGTTCATCATTTCCTTTAAAGAGGCTACATTACATGAAAATATCATGGAAAAAATTGTGGGTTAATAGAATATTGAGCCCTTAAACCATTAATAGTACAACTATTAATGAATGTATCAAATTGACTTTGTGAGTGTATCAACTTTACCCTAAATAAGATAACACTACAACTCTGAGCTAATTCAATATTCATTCCATATCTCTAGTAAAAATCAAATTTAATTGTCTTCCATACTCTTTGTAGGTCATTTCATCCATGTGAGTATTGGAGTTGTGCATGCCTCCAAAAATGCTTTCATCCACTTCCCTTTCTTTGAGACTGGTGATGGTTGGCCACATTGGTCCAAGAATTTTTTGAGAAAATGAGGCCAGGAGTATTTGATCAAGAGCACAACCTCCTTGATCTCCCCATTTTTGTTCCTTTAGAAGTCTACCGATATTTAGAGCATTCTGAGAGAGTGGCCATTTCTCTTCAAGAGAAGTTTCTTTTTGTTAAGGTTCCATTTATTTCTGCAAATGAGTACTTGATTCTCTTTCTCAACTCACATAATATGGTGGATAAATCAAATTTGGATATTCATCCTTGGTGTCAATGATCTAATTATAAAAATTATTTATTCTTAGTGGGACCCTATCAAGATTGATAGGAAATTGTTAATCACAAATAGTGATGTTCCTCTCTCAAAGAAACATATTTATAAATCAATTAATAAAGTGGAGATGTGTACCCTACAATCCAATCAATATATTGCAGCTTTCAACTTCTTCTTGGCCATTAATAGGGAATATATAAAAGGAAGACAAAATCTTGAGCATCATCGGGTGATTTTATATTTTCTTCATTTCATGGTAGATGAAAACAAATTCAAAAAATGTTTTTTCTTGAACTAGGAGGCAAAGGTCATGTAGTGTCCTATCTAGGGTGCTACACTGGGCTAAATTTATTATCGACCAGGGTGCGTAGACTTAGAGGCGTGTGCCTAAAATATATAGACATAAAGGATCTAATCTAAGCCTACTCTTCCTAATTACAATGCTGTGACTTGATCTAATATCAAACTATCAATCAAATATTAACTAAGCATCAAACTATGTACCATTATCAGCTAAGATTCAACTCATAACATGCTGTGTATCACTGTATTTAAAGGTTTCGGTCCCCTTACAGAGACACCAAACATAAAACCCCTGTTCAATGGTACCCAACATTCATGAACATTTATTACAAGCATGCAAAGTAAAAGTCATAAGCATACAGTCCATGACAATGCTTTACAAAGCAACCTTGGATCGAATCCCTTACAAGATATAATTCACGATCCGAATGATGGCCTATTCAAGCACATGCATAAACATATAAACAGCGCATTCATAAACACATGAATATAAACATCGATTCAATCCCTGTGCATATATATCAATATCAAATATCAATCAAATGCTCTTACTGTAAAATGTAATTAAAATAACATTGTAAACGCAATTAAAAATGGCAACAGTATACCATGTACGCAGGGCCCGTCCGCGTTCTTGGTATACCGAGCTCGTTATCCCACGATCACCGAATTAAAACAACGCACGGAGATTATAATGCAGTCTTATTTGTATTAAATCAAAGCTCTGTTCATGAAGCGACAAGTAAAACGTAAAACTAAACGTATAACCAGGTTTGGACTTATAATTACATATGGTTCACATCCCTTGAAAATGGATGTTCATCCATGGGCGGCTGTTGCCGCTTTTACCAAAACACAAAATGTTTCTATCCTAGCTTACGCACATAAAAAAGGAAACAACTAAAAATCGGTTGGAGCTGTGACTATGTGTTGTTGCTGCCTTTGTCGCCAACATTGCATAGTTGACCAGGCGTTGACCGCGCATGTAGGAGGGTTGTTTCCGCTGCGGGATAGGTGCTTGTCCATGCTTGGACATTCCACTTTTCGCCCATACCTTTCGCTCTGGCCTGGCTGTCATGCCACATGTCAAACGATAAGCCAATTACAGGCTGTTGGGACTTCCTGTAGTTATTTTGCCCAAAAATCCTAATTTATTAACAACAAAACCCTTAAATCAATTTAAATGCAATTCAACAACTATAAAACTATTAATTAATCAATTTCCAAGGCATTTGAGGGATAAATGATGAAAAGAGGTAGGTAATGGTCATGTTTTTGGAGGGAAAAAGGGGTCATAGAATGGTACCAACACTCTCCTAAAAGGTTAAGGAATGCCTTGGAGAGAACACAATTTTACAAGAGGATCATGCAGAGGATGAAAATAAGGTGGATATGACTCAAACTCAGTCCACCCTTGCTGCTAGGCTTACAAGTAGGAAGAGATCATGCGGAAGATTAGAGGGAGTGGACAAATATAGAAAGGAATGCAGTTTTTTACCCACAAGAGGGAACACCATATGAGGATCCTTGGGATGTTTGGGAGGCAACCAGAGCCATGAAATAGTTTTGCATGGATGACTGAGTTGCTTAGAGGATGAGCAACACCTTTAGCAAGAGTGTGATGATGTGTCCCATCAATAGGCACATTTTGAAGATCATTAGGCCATCCTCCAGCCTTAAAACTATTCTTATCTCACACTCATTCACATTTTTTGTTATATTATTCTTAGTAAGAGGAGTAAAAGGTGTTTTTCATAGTATGTGACCTAATGTGGTTTAATTGCAGGAAAAAGAAGCATTTTTTAGGCTATTACTATGCAGGGTATTGATGGAGACAACTAAGAGAGAATCTATGAGGTTTGCCCACCTCAACTCCTTAACTCAGCTTTGGATCACAATATTCTCTCTCACCAGTTCGAATTCTTTAGCAACCGAGTGAATCCTAGTCCAAGTGAAACTCAAGAGGGACAAGATCCACCATTTTCGAGATCAAGGAGGGAATCACTACTACTTTCAAGGGACCTGCTTCAACTGCCCTTTTGTGTAAATAAATAAGAATAAAAGCTCATTAGGATTCGATGTTTTTGTCCAACTAGGTGTAGTTATTGAGCTTGAAGCTTGACATTGTTACTTTTAACTTTTATGTGATGTATGAGACCTGCACTTTTTTATAACGAGAAGTTGGATTTGAGGATGCATTTGAGTTAGTTTCATAGGGTTGAGACCCTTGGGTTTGGGCCTAACCCATAGGCTTTGGTCCCTCTTTGTGTACTTATATTTCTTCTTGATTCCAAGGAGTTCATAGTTTCTTGCATTTCAGTAGAGATTAATCTATAAAAACCTATGGTTGCAACCTCTACATCACCTCTCTTGTGGGAGAATGAGTGAAAGGATTCACAACCACAATCCAAAAATATTGTGTTTGTGATTTCTTGGAAATAGATTAGTGTTGGTTGTCTTGTTTTACATTTTCTTTATGTAGCTTAAAAGTCAATTTAGTGATTAAATCGGTGTTATAGCATAAACTAGATGTTATTTAATTTCAACTTATATTTTCCATCAAAGCTATCTCATTTTGTTAATGATAAATGGATGCATGCATGTGATTGATTGCATGGATGTGTTGATCTGCAGGGAAGGGCACCTTTACCACTTCCATCTTGAGTTCCTTCATCTTCTCTTTTGACCTTCAAATTATATTTGAAAACCGTGTTTCATAAGTCATTTTTCCTGGTATACTGTACTCATCCTAAAGCAAGAAAAACCTTTGAGATGTCCTGAGATTGGCTAGGGGCTCAACCCAACCTACCTTCATTTGCTTCAAATTCCATCCACCTCTCCATACCCTCAAGACATCATTTCACCTTCAAAAGCCACTCGAAAGCCCTCTTGTAGCAATACATGACCTCCTGTAGCAAGCTTGTAGCACCACTTTCCTTCATCAATTGTGATCCCCATTGCAACTTTAACTCAGTCAAGATGAATAATGACCCCTAGCTATGATTTGATGATCAGGGGAAGATCCTAGGCCACTCCAACTATTCCTTTTCTTCAATGCACAAAGAAAGTAGAGTTATTTTTTTTATCACAAGTATAATGCAAGTAGGTTGATAATTTACAAGAAATTATGAACTAGGTAGATGGTACATACAATTCTAATTAGTAATTTGATGAATTATGCAAGATAACTTACCTTCCTTTCTGCAAGTAGATTTGGTAGTTTGATGACTTTTTCAAGATAAACTAGCTTTCTTTCTGTAAGTAGATTAGTCTTTGTCCTTTCATTAATTGATTAGTTAGCATTTACAAGTGGATTCAATGGAATTTCCACTTTCATGGCTAGAAGTAATTTCCAATTGTATCTTCATCATCAATCTTTCATTCTAATTCAGTAGGAGGAATGGTCTCTGAACTCTTTTTATCTAATGTCATGACTAAGGGTGGCATGAGTGGAAACCAATATGTTGTGCATATAGCATTGTCACCACTAAGTTTGTACGAACCCCGGGTTGATAATTTGAGTTGAAGAGCCCTTGGGAGTTTCCACATTCTTGGTGCAATACCAAAGCTCACCAGATGCAACGCTAGAAAAAAACAACTCCTACATTTAACAACATCGGAACACATCTCTAGCATAGACCTCTAAATGTTTGCGTTAATGTGACAAATGCTCCTTAGGTTTATTCAAAACATTTTAAAGTTTATCTTTGATTAGGTTTCGATTCCAAGGCTCAAAACTTGATGTCACCTGAACAACACCTATAATGCAACTAATATTACAAAAATAACCTTTTTCAATTTCCTTTTTAACAATAAAAGGCCTAACTGAGTAGGGAAGAAGAAATCAATCAACAATGCAACAAACAAGTGATGCAACAATAGATCTCCTCAACTTCACTATTCCAATCAAAATCAAAGCCTTATATGCAATTCATGGTGCATAAGATTGTTCTTTTCAATTTACTTAATTTTCAGATGAAAACTAAGATATTCACGTAATCATTGATAAAAACACTTTTCAGAACGATGACTTAAACACCAATTCCTTCAAGCAACTCAACGATCAAGCAATCAGTTTTCTAATGGCCTAACAACAAGAAGAAAGGAAAATCCAAACAAACTCTCATCAAAGGCTATAAAAACCAAAATCAAACCAAGTGAAGGCTATTGAGAGACCTAAACACACTCAGGGACACAAGGATGACCCATTGGAACAAAGTTGATCAGAGAGAAAATTACAAAAGACAATTTTTTGCATCAAACTGGGATCATAACAAGTGCTGAAAGGGCTAGGGTGCACTGCAACACAGGTGCAGAGAAGGCTAGGGTGCACTCCAACACACTATCTCTAAACCACAGGGTGTAGTGATCAAGGAAAGCCAAGTTCTGAAACAGAAATGCAAGTAAATCTCAATGAAAGGTCTTCCTAAGTCTGTTCTTGACTAAGAATTACAATGAAGGTCGAAAGAAGAGGTAGAACAAGAACTAAGGACAAAGAAACCACCAAGGGTATACATTGATCCCTAGTATGGTCACCATTTTTTTATACAAAATCTAAGATTGTGGACAAAAGTATCTTCCCTAGACTTGGTGGACTGACCTAGAACAACATAAATATAAAGAAGCTGATGTTTTCCTTAAAGGAAATAGATAACGGGATGAAACCTACCTGGAATTATTTGTATGCTTCGCTCCTTCCTTGGCTTGTATGCTCCAATCCTAGCTTCAACCGTTATAATTAGAACCTACACAATCAGGAAACACGAGCCAACGATCTATAGGATCTATGTAGAATTATCTAATCACTATATTAAATAGATCAACATGGTATTGAAATATATGATATCATAACATCATTTATAAGAAAATAAAGAAATCTTTGAATTAATAGAAATGGAGTGAGTTACAACCAAAAATAGGTGTTGATCTTGTAGATGAGCTCCTCCAAGTTCACTTGTCCTTTCCTTGCCACAAAGTGCACCTCTAGTCACCCTAATGCATGTAATAATATCTCTCACATTAGTAGCATAAGGGGAGAATCAATATCCAAAAGCCAACGACAACCAACCAGGTGCTTGTGGAATGAGGTAAATATGTAGGAAGGAGAGGTAGTTCATGAATTCTTATCCATTTACCAATCTATGCTTGAGATCCAAAAGTGATGGGAGGATGAGCTCAAGGGATAATATGGTGATTTATCCAAGGTGGAATCAAATAGGATTCAAATGTTTATTCAAATTAAATGGTTGGAACAACCTCCTGAAGCTTCAGAAATATTTTTTTATTTTTTCTCGAATTTCTAGAATCGGCGCACCCCCAAGACTGAGCAACCTGCTGGTGATCAATGTAGGCATAAAGTAGGATAACCTAGTATTCAACGCTGGCCAATGAGGGGCCACGGTACGTTGGCCCTAAAAATGACTGAAATGAAGCAGACTCATGCAGAAACTCATGGATATGAGAAAGGCATACTTAGGGCTTTGTGTAGGGAGGATGACAAAGTGTTCAAAGGATGTGAATGATCTGTTTTTTTCTCTTTCTTCTTTTTTATTTATTTATTAGCACCTCCTCCCTTATCCTTTCTCTCATCAAGATTTCTCCTGATGATGGGTCTTGGTATGGACTCGAAACATTGAGCAAAATAAGTACTATGGGCAAATCTTCGAAAACCTATTCCTCAAATTCAAATCACTACAGAAATTTGCAAACAAGAATATAAATATATCATTTATAAGATAAATAAATAATGTATAAATGTATGTGTAAAAATGATATGATATGATATTACAAATAAGAGTCCCATTATAAATACTAGGTGGGTGTTCGCTTTCATAAGAAGTCACATTTGTCTCTTCATTAATTATGAATTATGAATTTTGTTTCATTAATCATTATATATATATATATACCCTTCCCCTTTAGAAATGATTTGTCCCCGAAGCATATTGTTGAAAAAGTTGTCTATTCTCACTTGTAATATCTTTACATGATTTTGATGTTATCATGGTTGATAATACAAGATGATACGAACTTCGAAGTGTTGAGCAAAATTGTCAAACTGTAAAATTACTTAATCATCCTCATTCGATCATTTACAAAAAAAAAATCACTTATTGGATTCCCAAGATTTGTTAGTATCAATAGTTTTTAGAAGATAAGTTAAATATTTCCTTTCCAACAACATTGGTACACTAACTAGTTAAATTATCTGCTCTTATGATTAGGATGTCGACGAGGTATCTTTGTAGCATGACTTTCCCTTATCATGCTTGCAACATTTCCTTGGTCTATTTTTGCTATAATTTATTGTTAATGCCTTGGTAATAGCCTTGTTGATCACTGGATCTTCACTTGAAATTTGCATCACTTGTTTTGCAACATCTGAATGTATTTTTACTTCAATTGGATTGACATCTTTCTAAGTTATGATACTAATAGAATCTATATTTGTTCCCTTCTCTTCAATTTGGAATTTTTACTTGAAGACTTCAGTGCTTCCTTCTCAATAAGTTGTTCTATTTTTTTCCAATGATTTCTTATCATTTTTAAGCTTCTTAACTTATGTGATTAGATTTTGTTTATGGTTCATGAGACATGGAAGTTCCTCAACTTTTGAGTTGTTGACATGTTTGATGTGTAGATTGCAAAGTTCTAATTTTTTTTATCTTTCTAGTTTGTTCCACCAACTTTTGATTAAGCATCTTAAAGCGAAAAATTATTCATCTTTATCTTATAGGTCCATGAATTCTTTCTCAAGATCTTCATTTTCTTGTTTTAATCTTTGAATACTCTACTTCATAGCCTTGAACTTCTTGAATTATGCAAGTAATTTTTTATTGTGATATTTTAAGTGAGAAATTTCCTTGTCCTTATCCTTACTTCCTTGTAAAACATATCCTCAATATTGTTATATTTATGTTGTGATTGCTTCTTCTTGTGTTGAAGATTTTTTTTTTGTCATCTAATTTTTTTATATGTGATTTCCATTAATCTTCCAATTGCAAATTTTGGTTACATTGATTTGTGGCATTTTGTATGAGTGGTGTTTAGCATTTAACTTGCAAGTTGGCTTTTATTTTATTCGATATTTGAGCTACATATTGTTTATTGCTATCTATAAATTGCTCAAGTTCCACCAAGATTTATTCTAATTCTTCAAGTATATGTAATTGTAATTATGTGTCACCTTGATATTATATTAGACTAAATGTTTTGTAACACTTAGTGTAAATAACATTTTGATTTCTAAATCTCTCAACAATTAGAATATTCCTCCATACAGAAAGGTCATGTCAAAGAAAACCCAAAATTCTTCGTAGAATTCATAATTCCCTTGAATTATTTATGCTTTCTTATAACTCAATATTTTCACTTGTGTGTGTGTGTGTGTAATTTGTTTCTTTGCACCACAAAAGTATAAGTCAACCATCTTATACCTGATAGCATCACTTCTTCACCTCATTTGCTTATAAAACAGATTGTCTATACAACTTAATGTTTGGCAAAGGAGAGTCTAGCAATAATTGGATCTTGCGTCGTACTTCCCTCTTAGGTAGTAGCTCTTCACGCTCCTAGAACTCTTCATTCTATACCTATAGAAACTTTTCCAATTGTTCCCTATGTTCCTTAATGCACCCTTCCAAGAATTCCCTTTCTCTCATTGTCTCTTCTACAAACTTTTTTTTTTTGTTGGTCTAACCCATGGGGATTTGAAATTTGAATCTCATGCTTTACATATTACTTCTTAACAAGGTTATTGCCAATTGAGGTACACCCCATGGGCTCAAAATAATTTTATTTTAAGAATAATAAAACATATTTTTTACTGAAATTGATTCATTTCTTAGCTTGGTTGGCACTTACGAATCAAAACTTTGACTTTCCCTTGTGCTCATTGATGATGGATTTTTTTTCCTTGATAAGGTGGTATTGGTTGGCTCTCCACATAAAGATTGCATCTCGCTTGTACATATAGGGACTTCCAAACACAACTCCATAGAGATCAAGTGGAACTACATCAATTTCTAATTTATTAATAAAATCATTACTAATAGTGATTTTAAGTTTACATTATTTAGTTACCTTTATCTCTACCTCCTTGTTGAGTCATACATGTGGATATGAAATAAGATGGTCATGAACCGCTAGTCCAAGTTTGTTCACTAAATCCATTGCTATGAGATTTTCTTATCACCCTAAGTTGAACAGAGCATCAATTTTTGTCTTATTGACTTGTATCTTTATATGAAAGAGTTTGACCATCTCCTTCTCTTCCTGTTGATGAAGGCTACTCATATTCACATCCTTCTACACTTAGGCACAGAAAATGTTTTTTTCCACGTAGAAGTTGATTTCCACTTAATTGCCCACATCTATGGTGATAAAATTATTTTCTTCCCATCATTCTTCCAATTCTTCATCTTGAGTTTTGGATGTAATTTCCAACACTTCTTCTCTGTGTGATTATCAATGTTGCAATGGGTACTAGAATATTTGTATGTGTGTTTTGTCACTGATGTCTTCTTGTCCTTATCCCCTTTCCACTTCTTCTTTCCCTTCTTAAATTTAATGTTCCAAAATGAAATTTACAACAAATAACATAGGCATGTACAAGGAATCAACGATAATAAACAAATTCTAAACATGCACATCAAAATACACGGGAAATTAAGCCAAACAACTAAGCCATTTTATTAATACAAAAAATCAAGTACATAGATGACAAGAAATGATAGAACCTGGGCTTGCGAATGCAAGAATGCAATACCCAGCTGAAGATCTAAGAAAACTCCAATTGAAATGGCTCAGTTTGTCCCAACGCACTGTAGGAATTTATAGGGTAAGTTCCTCAGACAGAACACCAAAGGACACCGCTCACAAACAGATCACAGATCAATACACCAGTATTTTGACGTGGTTAAAACCCTCAAAGAGGGAAACAATCCACGGCCTGAGCCAACGCGGCCCACTTCAGGCAATTTAATTAATAAAAGAATGAAAATTTACATAAGCTTCTCTCGTGAACGGGTAACCTGCAAATGACCCTCCATGCGCTTTAAATAGAATTCATGGACCAATCGGGTGTTAAGCCACGGATCAAGTGTCGGTAATACCGGGGAGAGAATGAACCGTCGGATCACTACATATCGTGTCCGTCGGATTGTAAGTTAAAAATGTACATAGTAAAGAAACACACTTTACCTAACTCTATACTAGACCAAGTTATACTTAACTATTCTTATGTGTTGGAATATCCTAACATCCCCCCTTAAGAACAACTTGGGATAGGATTGAAGGATTTACAAATATGACACAATAGGAGAAGGAAGGAGGCACTAGAGCCTATCCCCCCTTAGTGACAACTTCCTGAACTCCAAGCATATATCGAAGTTTAGTGAACTTCGCCTCTGTGAAGAGCCTTTGTGAAGATGTCTGCAACCTGATCATCTGTTGAACAATATTCCACTTCAAGAACATGGTCATGAATGAG
>APFE031698008.1:78821-100969 GCA_000404065.3 Pinus taeda | reverse complement strand
TTACAAAAGTTGCAATGTCTATCAGTCTTCTTACCTTTGTTTTTATTTGCCTTATCATTCTGGTGAAATGATTTTTCATGTTGAGGCTGCAATTGCTTAGGCCCCTTGTTTGGTTTAGGACCATTCTTTTTAGGATATGACTTCTTAGGATTCTTTGATTTTGGTTGCTGCTGGGCGATTAACGCTTTCTTGGAAGAGTTTCCAAGATTAAGAAGACCAAGGTGTAAGAGTTTTTCTTGTTCTCTTATTAAAGAATCACAAAAAGCATCAAAGGAAGGGGGCTTGTAGTCATGTTCTTGAGAAATGAAGGCTTCTCTTGTAGAATGGAAGGTGGGAACAAACACAGAGTAGGCTGGTCCCAACTTAGTAAGAATGGAATAGATAAGGTTATTATCTTCTTTCTTAACCCTAACACCTTCCAAGAGAAGTCTAAGGGTCTTGAACTTGGACAAAAAATATTCAATGCAAGAAAACTTATTGGGGTCCAATGTAAGCAACTCATTTTCAAGTTGATGGGCTCTAAGTTCATTTTTTATTCCAAAAACTTTAGTAAGCTGCTCCATTGCTTTATCACGAGTATCAATTTCTGGAATATGGAATCTAAGATCTGGAGAGATAGACATCCCTATCAACCCACGTGCTTGATCTTGTCTATTTTCCCATTTAGTTGCCTTATCTTCATCTTTCGGTTTGGTTTCTTGGCCTGAGGCTATTCTGTAAAGACCTTTACTTCTAAGTAAATCCACAATGTAGGACCACCGTTGGAAGTAGTTGGTGCTGTCAAGAATAACTTGGCATGAACTTTCTATTTTAACATAAACTGAAGCTATATATGCTGAAACTAAGTGTTCCAATGGAAATATCTCGAAAAATTAGGCTGGTTCAAAAAAAACAGCTCTGAAAACGGCTTCCAAATGAAGAAGTTATGGCTTTTTGAAAAAAAGTTGATGAAGGCGCCGACGAAGTGCGGGAATGTGTGGAAATGAAAAAAACGCCCCTTTTTCAACAAAAAGGAGATTTGAACCCAAGACTTCTACTCTCATAAATTAGCTTTGAACCAAGTGAGCTAAACAAAAAGTTTGAGAGAGAGAGAGAGGGGGGGGGCTTTATTTTCTTTTGGTCATTGATGCTTTGGATTGCGTGCTTGCTTGAGAAAGCGCTTTTTCTCCCTACAAAACAAAAACACAAAACCCAACACGGACATACAAAAAAACAAGCCTTACAGCTTAAAGTTAGCTTTACCCGGAAACTAAATATTTTCCTCAATGTTTCTGATTTTCCGAGATCACACTAAGGCACAGGAAAAAGAGCATACGCATGAGAAAAATCCTTCCTTTCTGTTTCTGATTTGCCCAGATCGCACAGAGTCGCAGGGCAAAGAGCATACACAGAAATGAAAGGTATAGATTCGGTAATAAAAAAGAGCTAAATAAACCGAAACCGAAATAAACAGAGAGAAAATAACTGTAAACTACAAATAAACACTGTATACCTCTAGATCTTAAAAATGACGCAGTTAGGGCTACCGGAAACCTTTTCGCATGAAATGAAAGGGATTCCTCACTAGAACAAATGCTCCTAAAATAACATAGCAGTCCTCTCAGCCCGAAAACAGTCAGAAACAGCAGATCTAGGAGATGGCAGTCGGATGCAGTTGTACCGGCTTCAGATTTGGATCACCAATGGACGTGGCCCTCAAATAGCTCCAATATCATGTAGGAATTTACAAGGTAAGTTCCTCAGACAGAACACCAAAGGACATCGCTCACAAACAGATCACAGATCAATACACTAGTATTTTGACATGGTTAAAACCCTCAAAGAGGGAAACAGTCCACGGCCTGAGCCAACGCGGCCACTTCAGGCAATTTATTAATAAAAGAATGAAAATTTACATAAGCTTCTCTCGTGAACGGGTAACCTGCAAATGACCCTCCATGCGCTTTAAATAGAATTCATGGACCAATCGGGTGTTAGGCCACGGATCAAGTGTCGGTAATACCGAGGAGAGAATGAATCGTCGGATTGTAAGTTACAAATGTACATAGTAAAGAAACACACTTTACCTAACTCTATACTAGACCAAGTTATACTTAACTATTCCTATGTGTCGGAATATCCTAACACGCACTACCCAAATTTTTTTGTTGTTGATGCTGGAGGTACATTGTGATTTATACCATCAAATTTGCTCCAAAAATTCTGCAAAATTTATTGGAGGCTTCTCTCACCCAAATCTACCAAATCCAGAAAAATATTGGGCTAGTTCTAGCTAACCTGGAAAGCCCCAAAATGTGCAAATTACCTAGAAAATAATATTGTTGCCCCTATTGCTGCTAGAGAAGAAACTGAATTTCAGACTCCAATAATGCCTGGATCAACCTAAGATTGTAACCACATACTCTTCTCCTATAAGCTAGTAAAATCCATAAAAGGTTTGGCCTACTCCAAACCAAAATCGAACCCACAATGTGATGGAAACTTCCCAGCTAACTAGCAATATGTTCTACTATAAGAATCTACGATTATTGCTTGAATATTGCCCAGAAAATTCTATAAATTTAGCTATAGACTCCTCACACCAAGACCAACAAAACCTAGGAATCGTTTGTGTTGATTCCAGCTGACCTAGAATGCCCAAAATAGAGCGAATCTCCCAGCTACACAATTTTGCACCCAATCAAAGAGAAAATGTTGAGAAATGATAAAATTCCCTGCAAGTGGCTGAGAGATTTTACACAAATATCCTCCAACAAATAGCTACCCCTCCCATCTAAAATCTTCCAGAAAATATCAACACCAAACACCAATAGCAAAAAACTATGTTCTCCAACCCTTACACAGGCCCTATAAGAGGAAATACGACCTAGCTAAAAGATACAGGAACATCTTTGAAAAATGGTGCTAAACTCCTCTAACCAGTAAAACATATTTTGCAAATACCCATAACCTGCAATAGAAATATTATGCTCCAAATAACCTCTAGACTTGGTCTTCTACACCTAGAAATAGTGAATTTCTAAGTGAAAATTCTGCAATAAACTCTCAAATTCTCTCCTAGGGTGACACTCGAAGTTCACCGAAGGTAGAGGTGGAATTTCCACTTGGAAACTACTTGTGCTAAGCAACATTGATTGACTTGGCTAAACAACTCAAGCAAACTCTCCAAAATTAGAAATGAAATGCCAAAATAGAATGATCAAAATGAGGCTCTAGTCTTCCTTTTATTGTTGCTTTCACTTCCTCATACGATGCTTCAATTTCTCTCATGCTATGCTTTGATACCATGGTTCGATTTCCCTTTTTAATAACCCCCATAACTTATGTTCACTTATATATATATATATAATATATATATATTATATATATATATATATTGTAAATTCCTAACCATTGCCTTTTCTCCAAATTTTATTTAATATTCCACAACTTATTTCTCCTAATTTTATTTATCTAAAAAAAATTATTACTTACCAAAACTGAAAAATCAAGAAGTTCCCTTCGCAAAATTATTAATTGGGGAAATTACATTAGAAGCTTCACAATGTTTCTCTACTTTGAACCACTTGACTGCGAAAATTATTATTTACCAAAACTGAAAAATCAAGAAGTTCCCTTCGCAAAATTATTAATTGGGGAAATTACATTAGAAGCTTCACAATGTTTCTCTACTTTGAACCACTTGACTGCCCTTTCTTTTGGCCTATGCTTTTTTAGGTATTGTGCATATACACAACCCTTATACATTGTTGTGCATTTGAATAACATCATTTACTTTTGTAGATGGCTATGTAGACAACCCAAATACTTGAGGAGTACATTTGGTTTCTTAGAAGAGATACCCAACATTATTGCCATTTTATGGAATTCTATGGTGCACTCATGTACACTTTGCCCTGTCTCTACCTAATGTAATGCCATTGAATATATTAGTTCTTTACAGCTAGAATTGTGGCTTTCTAAGGGTTTTAAAATCCTCCCGCCTAGTTAATAAAGGATCTCCTTCTAGCCCAAGGGTTTCCATGCGACTTTCATGCTGGGTCAAGGCATGGCCTTCTAATTTCAAACAAGTAAATGAAATTTTATATTCCTCATCCATGTGTTGACCTCTAAAGTAAGCCTCTAATTGTCACAACCAATGAATGAATTTCAAAGCATCGATCTCGCCTTGATACAACTTAATGTCCACCTTCGCTTCCATCTTGAAGAGAGACTATTAATGGTTCATGACACTAAAAGTTCACTCCTCTTTTTTGAGCTCTTTCTTGAACTTCTTCTATGTATCATCTTCGTAATCCCTTGATTTTCCCTCCAATTTGACCATTGATTTGGAACCTCCAACTTCTCCGAACAAGTCGAGTTTATTGGTTAGGGCCACCATGAGGAAGCTCACATTATAGTTTCTATTTGTGACTACACTTCTCTCCATGCAAGTCTCTCTTCCACATGATTTCAAGCATTATTATAAATAATTGTGTTAGCCATGGCTAGGATTTTACAATGTCATGTTTAAATCGCTTCTTGGATCATCTGCAACTTTCCACAAAATACTTGAAGGAACCTATTATGATACCCATATGATCTATAAACTGCTATGGACATTTCACTCGACATTTCGTCACAAGAAATCTATTAAAGTAAACTAAAATCCATATTATGGAAAGTTAATTCTTTTAGACTCTATATATGATTTAGTTGTTTATACATGCTAGATAAAATGTGGAAAATAGAAAAAAAGGATATATAATCATTCACAAACCATACTGAACACCAAGATATGCTCTAGGAAACCCTTACAAGAGAAAACCGAGCTAGAAAGTGAAACTGCTATGTGAGAATGGAAATGATGCAAGCACATAAGAAAATACTCTCTAGAGTTTCCTAAGACCTATGGCCTATGGAATGCTATAGAACAAAAATTTTTTGCTCTCTCTATCCACACTCAACTACTCTACTCTACCATAAAACAAACTGCAAAAAATGGAATGTAATCCATTTTCCTCGTGGCTTTATTATTACACAACTCAATAACCAAATAGGAGTTAGATTTGACCCATTCAAACATCAACATGAGTTACAATTTGACCCTTCTAGAGTCTTCTTAATAGTCCTTGGGTAGCTCCTTTCCTATGAGAAACATGGGTTACATGGCTTCTTATTGAATTATGTTAGTCAACCATAATAAATCACCTTCTAGGAGACAAATTTTCCATAGAATCTCCAATTGAGACGATTCTTGCATTATTGAAAAGATATTGATGTGTAAGTTCAAAACCTCACTTAAGGCCTCAATATGGGATTTGAATTTTTTAGTCCCAAATTTTCCAAACTAGTATTGCTAGTAAAAATGATCCTACAAAATAATTCCTAATATTTTTTTTCACTAGGAAGCCTAAATGACAAATAATATAATAATGATCCATTGGGATAAAAAATAGTTATAATATTTTGTCAAGAAAAACATCTAAAAAAACACAATATAAATAATGACATCATCATATCACAAAACTTAAATACCATAAAAATACAACATACAATTGGAAAATAAAAAAATATATTTTAAAGAAATAAAAATAAAAAACACCTAAAGACTTTTCTTAACTCAAAATATTTTTTCTCTCTTTCTATATATATATGAGGTCTAAAGTATGTCCTAAAATTGCTTTTGCTTGGCTAAGAGTTCACCTTCTTTATAAAGAAACAAACTTTTTTGGACTTGAAGAAACAAATTCACAACTCAGAGACAATCTGGTAGGGAAAAAAATCTGCCCAACAATTTTTTTTTAAATCAACCTACATTAACAAATAACAGTCACCCATTTTTTAATCTGTCTCACTGCTAGTTTAATAACTAATTTAGGTTATGAATAAATTGAAGATTTATCAAGTATGATGGATCATTGGCGAACTCACAAACATTAGGATATGATATCAAGTCGAGAACCCTAAACATTTCTATTAACTGCAGATGAAAAGACTTGTAAACAAATCAAGACGGTCATCAAAGATACACACATATGCCATGCGATCACTGGCTATACTTTGCGTACCGTATATTCTTCGAAATTGATGGCCAGATAAAAAGTCAGCATTAATTTTGAAACTCTGCACTTTTCTGTAGCCTGCAATCGAGATTTTAGACTTACGGAATTACCGTAACACCATAAGAATAGTTTTCTTTTGGACTCCTATTTGTGTCCTTCAGTATTACATGCAGGTAAACCTTATGAAATCATTGGCAGGATTTACAAATTTACAAATATCGCTATGTAGACCACTCGTGTGGTGACCTGGGTTTGATGGTAGATTCAAAATACATGTCTTCCGCTTTTGGCCACGGAATATCTTCTGTTCTTCCACAGTCTTCCGCGTCTTATGTTCTCAAGTTTCACCGCGTCTTCTGTATCACATAATTATTGCGTCTCCTGTTCTCACGCGTCTTCTGTATCACCAGCACGGCAACCAAATTACTGTGAGGAATCTGCTGAACAATCAGAAAACAAAAGACAATCGAATCCAGAAATAGTATCGACATCTTTGAATGTCAGATCTCTGCACAGCACAACCAGTAATCGTGGGTGCTTTTATCTATAAAATGCATGTCGTGCTCTGAACCCTGTGGAAATCCTGCTATAATAAAAGTTCTGGCTTTGTTAGATCGTGAGATTGCAATTTACTTCGTGCTCTAATAAAAATTTGGCTTTATTTCTTTGGAGTTGGATTCTAGATCTAATTTTCTACTGGGTTTTAGATTTAATTTTCTGCAGCTAGATTTAGATTTAATCTTCTCTTATTTTTCTGTGGCTGGGTTCTAGATCTAATTTTTTGTTCAATTTTCTGCCGTTAAATCTAGATTTAATATTTTACCTTATTTCTCTGTGGCTGAGTCCTAGATCTAATCTTTTGTTCAATCTTCTGCGGCTAAATCTAGACTTAATATTCTGCCTTATTTCTCTGTGGTTGAGTTCTAGATCTAATCTTTTGTTCAATCTTCTGCGGCTAAATCTAAACTTAATATTCTGCCTTATTTCTCTGGGTTCTACTGGCAAATAAAATATGGCTCCTAGCGTCGCGAAAATAGCTGCTGGCTTAGTTCCGTATGCTTCTTAGGGCAAGCTCCTGCCTATATCGTCAGTGAAGCCTCAGTTCCCACTCTTCAGGTGGTCAAGGCTTCACTGGATGAGGCTTTGAAGTTTTCTGAAAGTGCCATAATCTGCCGGTTCAATGGTTTTTCGCAGCGGCTGACAACTCTCCACAATTGGATCTCGGAGGTATGGAAGCCTGTCATTTCTGATGAAATATATCTACCCTTGTGCTAAGAGTTTCTTTATAGTAGATTTTGAAAATTCTGAAAGCAGACAATGTATTTTAGATTCCGGCCCTTGGTTTTGAGAAAACTCAAACCTATTCATGAAGCCATGAAACTCATCATTAGGTCCCTCAACAATAGTCATAACCTCAACACTAATTTGGGTGAAATTGCCAAGCCTACCCTTGCATCTCTGGAATCTCTCCTCGCTAAAAGCCATTGGAAATTCAATTGGGGAATTTTACTGCAAGTGTCCAGAAACAGAGGAATATGCCAGAACCACCTATGCACGCATCGTGTGGAAATGGACTTCAATGCGGAATTCCCAGCTGAAATAAACCTAACAAGTAAAGACTGTGTGGAACCAGAAACTCGATTATGAAAGTGTTCTCTTCGGATATCGATCCTGCTTTGAGACTGGCCATCTAGCCAAAAATTGCCCAACAGCCTCCCGAAAAAATTTTGTTAGAAAAACCCACCACAGATCTACATGGTGAGAAGGAGCACAAAAAGAACACTACACTGTCATCAAAGAAGAATACTCTAGAGAAAACTCTGAATCACAAGAAATCGGGCAAGAAAGAAACAACTCTCAAGACAAGTAGAGAGAAAGCCCAGACCAACAACAAAAAAATGAACTCGACAACTCCTCAAGCATCAACAAAGGTTCGAACACTGCACAAAATAAGTTTTCATTTAACAACAAAGCAAATCTCCTAGACCAAACTTTTTCTCCGACTATCTTCAAAAGGACGAACACAATAGATGGCAAAGCTAAAACACCAATGTCCCAAGAACCAGAAGAGATGAAGGAGATGCAAGATAAAAAAATCTAGAAGACAGTAGAGAAAATAAGAACGCTACAACACCAATCTCGCCAAAAAAGACAAAGAGCCAGGCAATCAAAAACCAAAAAAATTGTAGGTCCGATAGACCAATTTGGTCTCAGTGGACGTTAACCACCATCATCATAATCATCATCAATTTTTAAAAAAAAATCCAAAGAAATTATTAATTTTCTCGGTTTGAGTCACATTAAAAACTAATTATACTATTTTATTTTAAATATGTTTTTGGATTAATCATATTAATATTATTTGATTTAAGGCTTAAAAATCTCATTAAATAATATTGATGTGTGATTAATCCCAAAGACATGCTTATTACATTATATTATTTTTCTCGGTTTCAGTCATAATAAAAACCAATTATAATATTCTTATTTTAAGTATGTTTTTTGGATTAATCACATCAATATTATTCGGTTTATGTTTCGAAACCTCACCAAATAATATTGATGTGATTAATCCAAAAACCATATTTATTACATTATGGATCACCAAAAGCTTAAAATCTAACAATATTCTTATTATCATGTAACTGCTACAATAATATTTTTCATTATTGAAAACAAATTCTTTTGGAATAATTATATATAAGTTATTCATTATCAGTACAAAATATGGAAGAACAGATCTAACAAAGAAAATAAATAGCGCTGAAATAAATAGTGTTGAGATGCTCCAAAAATTATTTTGGAAATTTATAGAGCATCTCAACACTATTTATTTTGGCTGTTAGATTTGTTTATCCCATATTTGTTATGACGATGAACTTCAATCGTGAGTTCTAAAAATTGACACCAAATAACTGATGTGATTACTCTCAAAGAATTTGTTTTCAATCATGTAATCACACAGAAATTTGATTTCACAAATATTTCTCATTTTCATCATGTTACTAGTAACAATATTCATAAACAAGTAGCGATTACAACAATATTTCTCATTATCATCTTTATAGGTTTATCACAAAATTAAAACTAAATAATAATAAAAAAATAACAACCCAACTAGCCCAAATCAAACTCGATTAACAACAGTTTTTTTTTCACAAATATTCTTTTATTCACACGATCTTCACTCGAAATCGGCTGTGCTCTCTAGCTCCTCTAAAATCGTATTGCAAGAAAAAAAACAAATTGTTCGTTTTCTATTCTCAGATATTCTTTTATTCACATCTTCGCTTGAAACAGGCTGTGCTCTCTAGCTCCTCTAAAAAAAGTTATTGCAAGAAAGGAACAGATTGTTCGTTTTTTATTCACACATCTTCATTGAAACCGGCTGTGCTCTCTAGCTCCTCTGTCGATGATCGTGTTGCAAGAAAAAGAACAAATTGTTCGTTATGAAATAATATATTTTATGAAGGGCTTCCACTGCTGTTCACTGTTACCTCCCTCGTCCATTTCTGCCGTATGTCCACTGCTGCTAGCACAACCATTCAACAGCTGTAGCTCACCTCTAGGTGGCCCGCCATGAGTTCCACTGTTGCTGCTTGGTACTCTTGGGGATCTCCAGCCACAACCATCGGAGCTATTATCTGAAACACGTCTGGTAGACCGCCCGTCGAGAACGTGGAAGCAGCCATGACAACATCACTGAAGCTTTTTAAGCCAATTAAATACCATGTTCCAATCAGATTGCACGACTGCCATAAGACCTTTTTGTGCCTTCACATTTATAATATGATAAACTTTTAAATTAAAATGAACACAATCACTCGACCTTTACACTTCAACCTCCACCTCCTAAAAATGTAAAATATGAACACTGGTCAACATAAATATTTAAAATAAATACCAAAGACATCAACCTTATAAATATTATGTCAATGGATTTAAAAGCTGAGATTCCCATTGGCCGACGAACTCCAACCCTATGGAAAATATGTCAATGGATTTAAACGCTGAGGTTCCCATTGGCTGACGAACTCCAACTCTATGGAAAAGAGAGTGAGCATTGCCATGCTTGTCCCAAACACAAATCAACCACGTTGAAAAAGAAAACCAGTTACGCACAGAGGGCAGACATTTCCCAGGCAAAATCTATGTGAAAACATCCACAACAACCTTATTGGACTGCTTTTTTTCTTTCTTTTTATCACTGATATAAAATATTAAAATTTTTACATCCACAACAAGTTGTTTTTTTCTTTTTTTTTCTTCTTCTCAGATATAAAATATTAAATTTTTAATTAATCTTTTATTTTTTACTATTTTTCAATAAACCATATTAGTTTTAGTAAAGGTAAATCACTATTTTTTATTATTATCACACTTGCATCACCATCATCATTATTATTACCACATTTGTATAGTTATCTGATATCTTAAAAAATTTAATATATTTTCTTTATGTTTTTTAGATAGCATACATAACACACAATGGATTTATACTCAGAGACTTAAACGGCAATAACAGGGAATAATTCACAGAGACAAACGAATGGAGAAACAACAAGATTACTTAGTCAGAAACAACGGAATAGATAAAACAATCACTGGAAAACAGAAATCACTTTGCATTACATAAGAGGCTTGGGCGTTGGCTTGCTTTCCTTGGCCAGAGAAATTACAAATTTATAGAGGCAGAAGAAGAATCTAGAATCATGTGTGTGATTCAGATGGAGATCTGGAATGATCTAGAAACCACTGGCGGTGTTGGAGGATCTAGAATCTTGGAGATCTGGAATGATCTAATCTAGAAGGATCTAAAATACTGTGTGAATTTGACATCACACTTAACATTCTCCCACTTGAAACCAAATAAGAGTCATCAAGTCACACCGAGTCCTACCATGCCTCTACATAACTCATATTTATTTCGTGGTAGAATCTTAGTGATCATTTCAGCACGGTTCCCATCTGTATGGATCTTTTCCAAGGATAATTGTTCTTCCTCCAACACATGCCAGATCCAATGGTACCTTAAGTCAATGTGCTTAGTTTTTGAATGAAATGCTGAGTTTTTCGCCAAGTGAATGGTACTCTGACTATCACGATATAACACATACTTGTCCTACTTTATTCCTATCTCTCCTAAGAATCGCTGCATCCACAACATCTCTTTACAAGCTTCTGTTGCAGCTATGTACTCTGCTTCTGTTGAAGAGAGGGCTACTATTCTTTGTAGCCTTGACACCCAAGATACAGCTGCACCTGCAAATATATACAAATAACCTTTAGTGGATTTTCTAGTATCCATATCTCCAGCCATATCCACATCTGTAAATCCTTCAAGCACAGTCTCATCATGACCAAAACATAAACAATAATGACTAGTACCCTTTAGATACCTTAAAATCCATTTTACTGCTTGCCAATGTTGTTTCCATGGATTGGTAAAGAACCTACTCACTACTCCCACTGAATATGCAATGTCTGGTCATGTCCATACCATGGCATACATTAAGCTGCCAATTGCCAAAGCATAAAGAATTCTGCTCATCTCTTCTTTCTCCTTGTCATCACTAGAAAATAATTTAGTACTCAGCTTGAAGTGCGCTAAAAGGGGTGTACCAACTGGCTTGGCATCCTTCATATTAAACCTGTCAAGCACCTTCTTGATATATTTTTCTTGTGATAGCCACAACCTTTTGCTTTTCCTGTCATGCATAATCCGCATGTCCAATATCTATTGTGCCGGTCTCAAATTCTTCATTGCCAATTTGTTACATAAATCTTTCTTCAACCTATTGATCTTATTCTTATCATGCCCAACAATCAACATGTTATCCACATATAACAATAATATGATATACATTCCTTGATCATACCTCTTGATATAGATACAATGGTCAACTTCCAACTTCTGAAAACCATGTTCCAACATGAATGAATCAAATTTCTTGTACCATTGTCCTGGTTCCTGTTTCAACCCATAGAGATTCTTCTTCAACCTACAAACAAGGCCTTCTTTGTCTTTTTCTATGAAGCCTTTTGACTGCTCCATATAAATTTCTTCCTCCAATTCACCATGAAAGAATGCAGTTTTTACATCTAACTGTTCACATTCTAGGTCTAAGCAGCAACTAGACCGAGAATGACTCTAATGGATCACATTTTAACAACATGTGAGAAAATTTCAGTGAAGTCAATACCTTCTTTTTGGGCAAAACCTTTCACCACCAGCCTTGCTTTATACCTCTCATTCTTTTCGTCACCTTCATGCTTAATCTTGTAAACCCATTTGTTTTGTAGAGCCTTTCTACATTTTGGGAGGTTTACCAACTCCCAAGTTTTATTTTCTTGCAAAGAGTTCATTTCTTCTTCCATTCTTTACCGTGCTCGACTTTACAAGCTTCTTGAAAACAATTAAGTTCATCTTCATCAGTCAACAAAATATAGTTTGAAGGAGGATACCTTTGTGAAAGCTTATGAGGCCTAAAAGATCTGCGAACCAACTGTGGTGGTGCATTAAAAGGTTCCTACAAGATTCCTTCTTCTTGTTGTTCATTATTTTCCACTTCTTGTTCTTCATGCTCCTGAATTTGTTGTTCATTTTCTTGTATCGGTAGTATGTTTTCCCGCTACTCTTCAAACCTGTAAATAACCTTCTTGACTTCCAACTCACCTACAATCCTCTTGAACATTTATGACTCATTAAATATAACACCCCTGCTTCTAATAATTTTATGTTTGATTGGATCCCATAGACGATAACCAAGACCTTCATCCACCTATCCCAAAAAAATACATTTCATAGATTTATCATCTAACTTAGTTCTATTTTCTTTGGGAACATATACGAATGCTTCACATCCAAATATTTTCAAGTGAGAATAATTCAAATTCTTACCAGTCCAAACTTCTTCAGAAATACCGCAATCCAAGGTTGTAATTGGAGATCTATTTATGAGGTAGCAAGCGGTCCTGAGTGCTTCAACCCAAAAATTCTTCTCCAAACTGGAATTAAACAACATACTTCGCACCTTTTCCATAATAGTGAAATTCATCATTTCTACGACACCACTTTGTTGAGTACTAAGCACAGTCTTCTCATGCTTTATGCCAAACCTATTACAATATTTCTTAAATGCATTTGAGCAATATTCTCCACCATTATCTGTTCTTAAACACTTCAACAATTTGTTAGTCTCTCTTTCAACAGCAACATGGAATTTTTGAAATATTCCAAACACTTCACTTTTATTTTTCATAGGATATGCCCAAACTTTCCTGGATGCATCATCTATAAATGTTACAAAATATGATGCTCCTCCTAATGATTTGATGTTAACAAGCCCAAACACATCTGAGTGTACCAATTCTAACACATTTTTCTTTCTGTCATGGCCACCTCTAAGGAATAAAACCCTTCTTTGTCTTCCATATATACAATGCTCACAAAGATCAAGATTGTAGGATTTCAAACCTGACAATAAAATTTTACCAAGGATTTTTAAGACCTTCTCGCTCATGTGACCCAAACACTTATGCCACAAATTTGTTGAATTTCCTTCTTTTGTGACAGCAGCCAAATCTGATTTTCCTATCAATGTCTTCAATGTGTAATGTTCCTGTCTTGGGTCCTTTGGCCATGACCAATGCACCTTTGCTAATTTTCCAACGTTCTTTTCAAAAGCTTGTTGAATAGCCTTCATCATCCAATCGTCCCATAGAGATTAAACTCATGCGCATTTCTAGTACATCCCTGACTTGTTTCAACAATATATTTTGTCCATCTTTCATCTTGATCTGGACATTTCCCACTCCAACAACACTGCAAAAATGATTATTCCCCAAATGCACTCTACCATAATCACCGAGATTATATGAAACAAAACTATCTTTGCTTGGAGTTACATGGTGAGATGCCCCAGAGTCAAAGATCCAATCAAAGCCACTACTAGATGTATATACACATGCATCCTCTACTGAAACAGTAAACAACACATCACCATCTGTGGCTATAGCAGTAGTCTCACCTTCATTTGTGCTAGATGACTTGTGATTTGTACTTCACGGTCTCTGATTCTTTTGTCCTTTCTTCCAAAATCGATATTCTTTCTTCATGTGCCTGGGTTTGCCACAATAAAAGCAGATGATCCTTCCTCTCCTTGATTTTGATCGGCCTCTTGATCTTGATCGCCCTTGTCGACCTCGATCCATTCTCCTATCACGATCAGCTAGAGCTAGAGCCTCTCCTCCCTGGTTTTTAGCAATTGACTTGCATCGCAGCTCCTCTTTCATTAAACTATTGCTGACATCATCAAACTTCAGGGTCCCTGTAATTGTTGAAGTGCTCATAGCTACAATTAAATTTTCCCAGCTGTCTGGCATAGAACACATTAGAAAAATAGCTCTAATTTCATCATCTAAAATGATTTTAACAGAGTCAAGTTGATTAGTAATAATATTAAATGCATTCAAGTGCTCAGCAACTGAAGCACCCTCCTTCATTTTGAGATTATAAAGCTTCTTCATCAAGAACACTTTGTTTGATGCTATGTTCTTCTCATATAGATCATAGAGCTTCTTCCATAATCCTTCAGCCGTCTTTTCTCCGGACAAATTGAAATAAACATTCTTTCCTAAATATTGGCGGATTGTTGCAATCACCTTTCTATCTAACTTATTCCACTTTTCATTTGTCATCGATGAGGGTTTCTTTGTTGTGCCCTCAATCGGCAAATACTGATCATTTAAAATCAATATATCCTCCATCTATGATTTCCATAGGGCAAAATTAGCCCCGCTCAACTTCTCCATATTTGTAACCGTTGTCTCCATTTTCAATCAAATTCATGCCCCAAAACACAAAAAACTCCACTTAAAAATAAAACTTTCATTATTACTCTTTAAAATTTAATAATAATGACCTTCCTCCTTTTAAATACCATTTTCAAAATTCCTAGTCCTTTTTAAAATATACTTTTCAAAATTCCAACATATAATTATATACGTTTCATAATAAATATAAAAACATTTATAATGTTTTAACCTTTCCACATTTCACACATACATATGTTGGTTTGAGAAAAAAACTTAACATATACGTGCAAGCTTGATGTAAAAGAAACTTACGAACACCACCACGTTTCAACTCCAATCTCTACGGATCTCCACTTTTCAAACTCCAGAAACACGTTTCAACATAAGATCCACAACCTTGTTTTTCTTGCAGCAACTGCCTTTTAGTTCCAACGTTCCTCAGCTATTTCCTGAACAGATCCTTCAACAGCTCCAGGGGTAACAACCAACGTTTTAACGAACATTGCCAGAGCAAAGCGATAGCACTAAGCTACTTACACGGCTGAACAGATCCTTCAACAGCTCCAGGGGTAACAACCAACGTTTTAACGAACATTGCCAGAGCAAAGCGATAGCACTAAGCGACTTACACGGTGGATATTCGAACCTTACTCTAATACCAGTTGTTAGATCAAAGCATACATAACACACAGCGGATTTATACTCAGAGACTTAAATGGCAATAGCAGGGAATAATTCACAAAGACAGACAAATGGAGAAACAACAAGATTACTTAGTCAGAAACAACAGAATAGATAAAATAATCACTAGAGAACAGAAATCACTTTGCATTACATAACAGGCTTGGGCCTTGTCTTGCTTTCCTTGGCCAGAGGCAGAAGAAGAATCTAGAATCCTCTGTGTGATTCAGATGGAGATCTGAAATGATCTAGAAACCACTGGCGGTGTTGGGGGATCTAGAATCCTAGAGATCTAGAAAAATCTAATTTAGAAGGATCTAGAATACTGCGTGAATTTGGCTTCACACTTAACATTTTTTACTATACAAAATAGAATTTGATCACATCTATTATGTCTTGGATATAGGGTGATCTGGTGCTTTGTTAAAACACTGGGTGAAGTTACCGATTCAATTCCCCCCGATACTGGATAGAGGGTGATCGGGTGCTCTGCTAAGACACTCAGTGAAGTCACCTATTCAATTCCCCTCCCCAAAAGGGTCTATATATTAAACATGATGAACATGTAGTCCTGCCAAGCTTACAAAATGATGATCACTTTATATATACACAAGTCACTAAAATTTGAAAATTTAGTGCATAATCCTCACAAGAATATAATAGAGTATCCCCCAGTTGAGAGGTCACTGGATCAAATCTCCTTGACGTCCTTGGAGGGTAGATCCATTTGAGTTGGCTTGTTTCGCCGGAGGGTAGAGCCCTTTGAATTGGCTTGTTTGGCAGGAGGATAGATCTCTGGGATGGTTGATTTTTCTAGTAAATGTAACAGCCACCAAATATCGGTGAACCACCCTTAAAAATATATATATAATATAGTGAGATTGTTTTAATATATGACCACTCTAGTAGATAGATGAGTAAGTGTTTGGTCCAGGGATTGAATGGCACGATTGGAAACAGTGTGTTTGAGGTCGTCGTTAAAGCATCTAAATGGAAATCCTCGGAGGAGACAACTGACTTGCCACTCCAGGCTCTAACTTCTGCACATGAAAGCAGCTCTTGAATTTAACCTAGAACCTGTCGCAAGAGTAATTAATGCCTGAAATTAAGAGAATTAAAACGTTTTAACGGCTGATTAATGCCCAAAATTAACAGAGAATTAAAACCCGAAAAGATGGAGGGTATTCCATCTGCGATTTTCTTTTCATAATTACCCTAATGTTTAAGAATGTAGAATACAAATAACTCTAAATAAATAATTGAGCACTAGGTATATCTTAACTTTGTTAACATCTTTTTTGGCATTTTAATTACGTTTAGCGATTTAAATAATAAAAACATTGAAATTCGAAAGTGGCTTTGCTCCAGGTAAGTTTAAGATGGATTGTGGATTTATGGCTGGTTGAACAAAATTTGAAACAGTTTAAGATGGTTTATTGCAGAGGAAAACAAACTTTTGCTTGAACAAATTTTGAAACAGCTTAAGATGATTTATTGCCGAGTAAAACAAACTTTGACATGGTTCATATCTAAAAATAATATAAAAAAAATGATTCTTCCATTTACTTTATATTTGGTTTTTTAAGTTTAAAAGAATTTTTTTTTTATCTGAAAAATCACATTACATTCATATTATACATATGTACAATCACATCAAGCCTAGTCATCAGCCGTCATCAGTCAATCACATCAAGCCTCGTCATCAGCCGTCATCCGTCAAATCATCCGAATAAACTTCCTCTCTGATCCGTCAAATCATCCGAATAAACTTCCTCCGAAATTGCGCCAGCAAAGCTCCTCCGAAGTTTAAAAGATAGATCTATATGATGAATACAATTTAAATTTTGAAGATGATTAGTACCTGGTTAATTTAATTGCAATTTGCCATTTATATTGAAATTTGAATTTTTGAGTTTTTCCCAAGCTAATCTCAATTTTAATGTCACTGTAATTTATAGTAATGCATTTTTCTTTATAGAGTTATAGACCAATTTTAGATTAGAAAAAGAACATGTTAGATTTATAGACAAATAAATTTTAAAATTAAAAGATAGTGGTATATGTATAAGCAATTAGTTTATTAGGTGGACTTTTTTAATTCAAAGCAAAAACATTCATTTAAAATATACTCAAAATTACAATTTTCCGAAAAAAAAATATTTTGATATCAAAAATTAATTATAATTTAGAAGAAAGATTAAACCTTGATACATTAAATTTATAAATTAAAAAAATGACAATAATGTATTCATTTATAATATCCAAAATTTTACTCACAATTCTCAGAAAAAATATAAAACTTCAAAAGCTAAGATAATACTATATATATATATAAATCAATTTTATAATAATTTAGGAAAACCTTAAAACTAAAAGAGAACCACAACTTACAAGTTTTTTTATGGAAATGAAAAAGACTAAACACAATTTTTTTTTGATATTGCCAATTAATCATATATTTATTAATGGAAATTGATAGATAATTATTTAAACTGATATCTTAATCTCAAAAACATGCTATATTTTCATTTATTTGTCTTAACTTCAAACATCCTATATTTTCATTTATTTGTACTAGTTTGGTTTTACTATACTCACTCTCCAGAAAAAAAGACATTCATCCACAATACTAGATGTTCTGGATCACAATTCTCAGAAAAATGCTTGATTAAGCACTCAGGATTAGGCTATGCACAAGACAATATTGTAGAGATTTATGCAATTGAACCATAAATTTTTTAAGAAACAGTTTATCATGTGAAGAGTTTGAAGAGTTTGTAATATGTGAAGACAATATTGTAGAGATTTATACAATTGAACCAAAAATCTTTTAAGAAACAGTTTATCATGTGAAGAGCTTGTAATATGTGAAGTCTGTGATAGAAGAGAACCACAATTTTCAAGACTTCTGTGGAAATTAGACACAGGTCATAAACTCATACATACAAATTGAAATAGCAAAACAGAAATACCCTAAAAATCCACTTTAACTCCAATTTAACCTTTGAATCTATTTAAACGTATTTGTTATAAAGATTGATAAATCGAAAGAAATGTAGATGCCAATAAGATCCAAAAGAAAGAAAGCAACGGAGGAAACATCGATCTTCTTTACCCAACATGGATCAATTTCAAAGAAATATCCAAAATATCATTTTGCCAAATATGATAATATGCTTGCAATTCATTTAAAACACTACAATATTTTAGAAGAACCCTGCGTGTACGTTTACAGCGAGTTGAATTCGTACCTTACGAAACTGTCCATAGCCTCCAAAATGTTTTGGGAACTTTGCCATACCAAGAAAGCTGCTCCTTGTTTCCAAATACAGTCATGGTATCTGTATGAATTTATATAACCAAGACAACAATGACCTTGGGAATTTGCCAAAATGAGGTCAGGAAAATATTACAATTGATTGGAGATCCAGTGTAAAATTTGGCCCAGAAGTCAGGTACTTTAACAGAGGGCAGGATCGGCCATGTTTAGCCTTTACAATGGAATATCCTGTAAGTAAAAAGTTCGAGCTTCTTCTTCCGGATTTATCATATTGAAATTTCTTATATCAAGGTTTCAAATCATCATCATTTATTTTGAAGATTAACCATATTTATTTTGAAGATGAACCATATTGGATGATTTATAGTTTAGTTCAATAGATCTGGACAAAAAAACTCAAACCATTTCAAATCACAATTGTATTTCTGTAATAGAATAAAACTTTGCAAAAAAAAATTCAATAAGATGGATCCAGAAAAATAAACTCAAACCATTTCATATCACTGAAGCATTAATTATTGGTATCGTATTTTATTTGTAACAAATGAAACTTTTTCAATCACTCTGGCCAGTTCATACATAACCTGGTTACAATCAACTATAGATCAATCGTTGAGCGATAGATCGGAATTAAAATGAAATAACAATATAATTCATAACCATGTAAAAGCGACCGGCCCAACTCTTGCACAGAACGAAACGTACTACAATCAGCCGCTCAACAAATAATCATTAGATTTGCCATTCTTTTCGATCGAACTCTAACTAGATCATAGTGAACAAACAGAATATACAAAACCAGAAACTATAACGATGCAGATCAATCAAGTTAAACCTAAGTCTTATTTGACTCGAACAAAGATTCAGCTATAATAAAAATTGGAACACTGACATGCAGGGCTTAGGGCACATAACAGTTGTTAGCAAGCCCAAAACAAATAGAGAAGAGAAAATTGTTAGAGATGAAATAGGTTAAAAGCAAAACAAATTCCATAAACAAGTTGCAGAAAGAGATGATGAGGATAAGTGGAGCTCCCTTCAATCCAAGAAATGCGTGTTTAGTGACAGTACATCTCCTGCGTCATGCACACCACTATCCTGTCATGCAGGTCGATTGATTGATTTGTTCAGGCTGCTGGAGAGTCACGGACAGGGAAGTAGAATGCATGAATCAGCAGCTGAACCACCGCTGCACAAGCTTTGGTTGGACTGAAGGGAGCTCCAACACATCCAAACCTTATTCTTTCTCCAAAAACTATTCACAATAGCCTTCCATAGGCCATAACTTACAGTTATACATACATACCTCAGAATCTCATTATAAAAGAGAAAAACCCTATGAGCATCCTCGCCCATAGACATACCTGCTAAAAAAACCAGGGCAAAACCAAGGCCATCAACAACTTTTTTTCAAAATAAGTAAAAACATAACACGCTATCCAATGCAATCCTTTGGCTTACAGCTCCACATCCAAGGGAGAGAATAAATTTGTGGGGCACCATGGAATTGAGACATGAACAGCAGCCAAACCCTAAAAAACCTCCAAACCCTAAAATAAAAAGAAAAGCACCACACGTACTTACTAAATCTGCTCACCTTACGATTCGGGGATGAAATCTATCATAGATCTCTACCTCAAAATAGAAAACCCTGGGTGCATGAAGACGGGCATCGAACTGAAGATCCTGATTACAACGAAACCCAAGTCTGGGTTAATATTCCCCCCTCCAAAATCTATCCAAAATCTATACCGAAAGAGGATAGCCCCCATCTATATATATATATATCCTTTTCAGTATATATATATCTATATAATATATATATTATATGTATATACCACAGAAGTCTACTTTCCTTTCTCTTTCACCTTCCCACCTTTCATGACTGTAATACAGGCCAATGGATTGAAACAAAAATCCCAGTGGAAGAAACCAAGCAAGGTAAGAGCCGAGTGGGAAGTTGGAACTCACGTGTATATAAGGAAATTTGGGCTCCCAACATTTATAAAAACAAAGAAAACTGAAAGGACTTTTAGAATTGACAGCACTTGTGACTTATATTACTATTTGCTGGCCTTGGTTACTGTGTGTCCCCACCCATGTTAGAAGAAAAGGAATCTATTCACAAGCAAAATACTGTTCGTTCGTCATGCATGTCGCACGCTCCCCAAGCTTACTGTATATATCAACGGTTGGATTGCAAGTCTTCGAGCTACAGATCTCGAGTTGTGAACTGAGGTCTATTCAATGCGATCACTTCCCTGTCCTGGCCTTGGAAAGCTCAATTCTATTTGTCGTGTTTTCCACTCACAGTTCTTGGACTGACTCATGCATGTCGTCCTCGCCCAAAAAATAATTAAAAAACTTTCTGTCCCTGATACATAGAGTGCGTGTCATTGTATTTATATCTATTTATTCTTGCCAATGCCATTGTCCCACTTGTGTATCTTTGCTACTTTCTATATACAGGAATGGTAATTAATAAACCAATATGGGAGATTCTTGTTTCATCAACCCCCAGTGGAATTTCTTACCAAGAAATTGAATTGTTTTGTACGGCTCTCGGTAGATATTGTGCCATCACATGCAGAGAAGTACACATGTTGACTATATCAACCAGGTCCTCATTCCAAGCTCTAAATAAACTGGACCATTATCTTCTATTAACAACTCTAGGTTTTCTTCCAGGTTCATTTAATCTACTTTCGTTCGCTCTGGCAAACGTGAGTCTTTTATCTCTTAAGTGCAACCATGGCAAAGTTGAGTGGTTTTCTCTCTTTAAAACAGCAGTGGTCAAGTTTATTCTAACTTGATTGCGATGTTAACAATGAAGATAAAGTAATATGGTTTATATTTTTTTTAAATAGTGGTGGCTAGTTCCCTGAAGAAGCATTTATTAGGTCATATGTACAATATATTTACGTGAATACAGGGAGATAAACCGTCAAATCAATTAACATCAATCTCCATATATCAAATGCACTGCCGAGCAGCATCAAGATGGTGGATATAAGCCTGCTACATGCATTGTAAATATGTATATTTTATGTATTTAAACGGGTGGATTAGCTTACTCTAACTAATAGATAAAATGAATTTAAATTAGTGGATTAGCGTACTCTAATTAATAGAGGAAATGAATTTAAATTAGTGGATGAACTTACTCTAACTAATAGATGAAATGACTTTTTTCATTGGCATTTCTTTTGATCAATTTTACTCAAAATTTGATAAACATTTAAAAAAATCATAATGTTAACTTGTTTAATTTGTATGACTAAACTTCTAAAGGATAACTATCTTATCTATTATTTTATTTTGTTTAT